>CAUYPK010068095.1:0-25644 GCA_963574355.1 Loris lydekkerianus | reverse complement strand
CCTGGAGGAAGAGCTCAACTACAACTTGAACTTTACCTTAGAAATGTTAACCAGTGTGATGAAAATGTGTCAAACAGTCTATGAAGCTAGTGTATGATGTCCCATGATCATATCAATGTACACAGCTATGATTTAATAAAAAAAAGAAATGCAAACAATGTAACCTAATCATCTGTATCTTCATATTGTTCTGATTTTTTTTTTTTTTTTTTTTGAAGTTTAGAAAGTTCGACTATTGAAAAGAAATATACTAGTTAGGTATCTCTCTTATCTCACAGGCAAATCAATTCCACGGATATAAAACACTGGAATGAAAAATTTCCAAAATATAAAAATATGGGTTAAACAACTTTTGACTAGGTAAGAACTTTATCACAAAGGCAACATAAATAAATACATAGAAAAGGTTAATGATATGAGCACACAAGAAACTGTAATTAATATTTACCATAGAAGTGGTAATAGTTCAATAACCATAACATATATGACTCTTACAAATTGGTACCAAAAAAATAAGGTACTTATAGAAAATAATTCAAAGATTTTCTAAAAATATATGTTTAAGTATAGTCATGATGATGTGGTGGTTATGAGCTTAGCTTTGACTTTAAAAGTACCGTGTGTACAAATTCTGCTATTTATCTGCTGAGTAACCCTGGGTAACATTTATAACTTCATTAGGCTCCATTACCTCATTGTAATTGAATGAAAATTCTACTTTTCTACTTACCTCATATGAACCTATTTTGTTTACATAAGATAAAGGCACAGTGCTTAAAACAAAGAAACCATTCCCTCGAGTTGGTTGAGGGTTCTTATGACAGTAGAGATGTTACCATTACTATTATTATTAGAGGTATTGATACTATCAGTCTTAATGCAGTATCTGATTCATCTACAGTGCTTATAAAATGCTTTGCAACTGTAGTCAATCAATGAGGTTTTGTTAACTGAATACATCTTTGTCCCACTTTGTTAAGTACAGTGCATTGAATATTATCAAACTCCTCATTGTTTCCTCAGGCATGGACAGTCCCCCCACAGGTACCGAGTGGTTGTGGCTAGTGGGCTATAGAATGAGGACATCTGGTAGGTTCAAACTGAAATTGACAGTATAACTGTACAAAGTTAAAACTATGGGGTTAATAATATGCTAATCATGCCCTACTCATCAGAAGGGAAAATCTATTAGAAACAGCTTTTTGGATGCAAACCATTTCTGGTTCCCATGGAAAGCTCTGAGAGAGGACTGCTTATAAATACAACAAGATTGAGGGAGCAAACAAGCAAAGAGGACTAGCTCCCAGGTGACAACAGGAAGGAGTTATCTCCTCCGCCAGCGCTGGGGAAACAGGGGAGCAGAGTGGTGTCCCACAGACCAGAGAGGACTGGGCCTCAGAGGAGTGACACCCACCAGGAGAAGAGGACAGGCAAGGCCAGGGCCAGAGTAACAGCATCTACCCAGGGAGAGTAAAGAAGAAAACTCCAAGCCGTCTGTCCTCCTGGCCCTTGCTGACTGCCAGTCCTTTTGCGTGGACTGAACCTAAGTCTATGGAAGTCACCGGCAAGATTAGTTTCCCAGGGCACAGAGCAGGGCTGCTGAAGGCAGAGAGCAGGTCTGGGAATGCACATGTGTAGAGATGGGGGTGGGGCAGGCAAGAAGCAGAACTGGCACATAATACCTAAATTACACTGTTTACACTAAGGGTTTTAAATGTCCATCACAAATTTAATTTCTGTAACTCTGTCTCAGAGCATGGGGTACCTGCTATTTTGGAACTATAAAAATTGCTGAGTTGAGATGTCAATAAACAAGAGACACAGACCATATTGAGTGGGGCTGATAAAAAGTTCACATTGACTTCAAATTCAAAGAGATCCAAATGGTGCTCATCTTCTTTCTCAGGCTTTTGAGTAATAACACTGAATGTACAGATGGTCAGTAATAACAGACACAGAAAGTCCTTTCTATCAGTCAGATCACTTCCATGCCTAATCTCTTTGAATGAATCTAAAGTGTCAGCATTCCTAGAAGGCATACATCAGACCCAATAACCTTTATACCATGCGTCCTCAAACTTTTTTAACAGGGGGCCAGTTCACTGTTCCTCAGACTGTTGGAGGGCCGGCTATAGTTTAAAAAACAAACTATGAACAAATTCCTATGCACACTGCACATATCTTATTTTGAAGTAAAAAAACAAAACAGGAACAAATACAATCACACTGCCGCATGTGGCCCGCGGGCCGCAGTTTGAGAACCACTGCATTATACTCACATATATTCTAAGCAAATCATGGGGAAAAATTATCTGCCTCTAACTCCAGGGTAGACAATAAAAAGAGTGGACATAGAATTTGAGCATTTATACAAGTACTTTATTCTCTTGGAATGTGTGTGGAAAAATAAACTAAGAATGACAAAGGTCTAGGCCTGTCTGAATAAAACAAAGAGGAGAGAAAGAGCTATTGATTGGGAGACAGAGACCCACAGAGACAGAGAGCCTGAGAGAGTATTATGTATGTTTTTAACTGTTTGTTGTGGATGTTTTATAATCTCGGCTAAAGTGGGTAATGACTATCCTATCCAGACACCACGGTCTAATATATGTTTAATTAATATTGCCCAAAAGGCTTACTGTGGTTTTTATGCAAATAGGAGCATAAGTACCTTGGTAGGTTTTCTTTTCTTTCCTTGTACTTCTTTCTTTGGAGTTTTGCTCTCCTAAGGTACAAAACTAAGCAACAAAATTACCTTAAAGAGGGTTTATGAATCACAAAGGAGAATTCTTTATGTACCTTGTTTCCATATGAAAGTAGCAACATTTCTGCATAAATGGCTTGCATCATTTTTTTATGAATTGGGCCTTAAGTGCTCATGATTGTCCTTCATATTCAGTTTTTAGTCATTAAGTAGCATTGAAACAACAGGAGGAGAAAAAAGGAAACATTTTGTACCTGTGGTACACACTTGGACAACACAGCTTTAGGAAAATAGCTACACTCTTATCCTTTTATAGGTATAAATTATGCAGGGACAAAGACAGGTGTGAATTGATGAAAAGGAAAATAATATATTTCTGAAACATTAATAGTCAAAGCCATACTCAGCATATAAAAAAAAAATTGCATTGATTTTCTTCTTTGATTCACGTGCACTTTCATATTTTGCCAATCTGTATGGCTCTGTTGACAGTATTCGGTTTGCTCTGGATGAAGGAGGGAATAATTCTCTTCATAACCGTAGGGTAATATGTTACCTCTTTTCGCATATTACCTAATAATCATCCTCAATGACTGAGGAGGAAGGGCATTGCATATAGATTGTTTAAGGTTTTTACTTTTTTTAGTATTTTATCATTGTATAATATCACAAAGGTGAATTATTTGCGAAAAGATAATTTTTTAATGATATATGAAAAATATAGGAGAGACACACCTGGAGATTCTATTTCTATTCCGGGTTTCACTGTGTCCCGCCAAAATGCATATGTTGAAGTCCTACCCCTCAGTATCTCAGAACACAACTGTATTAGGGAAGACTAATTTTAAAGAGGAAACTAAGGTACAATGAAATCATAAGGGCACGCCTTAATACAATGTGACTGCTAGCCTTATGAGAAAATTCAGGATACAGACACACAGAAGGAAGACAATTTGAATATGCTTGGAAAAGATGGCCGTCTCCAGACCCATAATTTGAACCAAAATATTTAATTCCAAATATAATGCATTTTTTCATTTCATGGCACATGGCAATAGCAAAGGTTTGGAGATGAACATAGCACATGGGAAAAAAACTGACTTATAAAATTAATGATAGAATCAAAACATTAATAGTGAAGCAGTTAATTCATCCAAATGCTCTGTATAGTTAGTGGATGAGGATGGAGGGCCTGTGCTCAGTCTCCCCAACCCTCATTGCCATCAAACTCAGTTCCATTCTGTTCTTTCAAGTTGACAATGAATTGATCTGCTCGACTTCAAACAGTAATTGTTTCAGGAGGAGCCTTTTTGGGGAGATAATTTTAATTGATATGCTTTCTATGAGAATGTCAATTAACCTTGATTTTCATCTTTATTATTTAAAATAGGTACTGAATAATTTGGTGGCAGATATAAAACTGCAAACCTTTAATGAGGTAAATTGCTTATGGAGCTCCTGCTTAATTAGTTCAGTCACTTGCTGTCACTCCTAATTAGATTACTGAATTTCCAACATTTGTAAAATATCGCATTTGGTATGAATTTAACATGGACAGGCATTAGTTTAATATTCCATGGCTACATTTGCAGATTCATTCGTAAAAGCTTGGCTTTGTAAACATTTATGTTTCTCTCATATTTTATTTTCAATATGTACCGTACTTTTTCTTATTTCTCTGCCAGTTTATGGTTTATTGAAAATTGCCTTTATAAAATATATTAGAGATTAAATGCAATTGAGAGGGATTACTTTTATCTTTATTATGGAATCAAAAATCTTGTAAGAATTTCTTATATTTATTTTAAGAAATACACGAGATGTTCATGCTCTGCTTCTGAAGTACAAATTTTGTCCCCCTGCTTTGATTTTAGTTCAATGTTATTTCCCACTTTCTGTCCTTGGTTTGTGGCTAACTTCAGTCCTGAGCCTCCTAAATCCTGGTGGACTCTGATTCCTTTCCTTCCTCTCTTTCTCTAGTTCCATTTGGCTTTATGGTGTGTGATAGTTGTAACTCATACTCGGAGCCTAAAACATAGAAAGGGCCACCTTAGGATAAGGACAACTCACATAAGAAATTAGAGGCATTACTCTCCCGTATATTTTTGATTTTCAAATTTCACTATCAGTATGAGAAATAAGTAGTTTACTTTTCTAATTTTAGGCTGATTTTTTTTTCTTATGAAAAGACAAAAACTTGAAGGCTATATCTTCACTCTTATGATGTAATTACTAGTTCTAAAGACCTGAATTATTCTCTTTGGCTATTACTTGGTCTTTTGACCTTGAAACACTTTAAATTATAAAAAAATCAACCATTGAGTTACTTAGGTTTTCCAACTTTGATTCTATGTCATTTATTTACAAAAATATGCTCATCATTGCTTTATAAATTTTCACTCTCCCATTGGAACAGAAGTGTAATTGAGAATGGACAGGATTCTGCAACAGAATGTCATGCAGAATTAAATAGTAAATTTGATTTAGTTATCTTCCATGTAGGCCATTTAATATTATATACTTGTATAATCTGTTTAAGGGGAAACAATGAAGTTTTCTTTCAGAATTATAGGTGGAAGTTTCTACATAAAAAGGTTTCCCTTTTTTTCTTCTACTTTTTAATAACGTCAGAATAACTGAAATTAATATGTAACTAAAATGTGACATATTGATTTTTAAAGTAATATTGAAATACTAATATAATGTAAATTGATACTAATCCAATTTCAAACAGAAGAGAATTTTCTTTGGTGTGGCTTATCGTAAAAATTCATAAAGTGAAGTTTGGTCTTGATTTTCTGTATAAAAATCTTTCATAACTTTTACATGTTGCATTTGTTCCTGACCATTTCATACTTAACAATCAATCTTTTGGGAAACCATTTCTTCCCTGCAGTCACATCAGAATGACCACTCTCTAATATCCTTGTGAAATACTTTGAGATACAGAATGATAGATTGTGTCCAAGAAATGTTTCATCACGCCCATGATAGTCATTAGGAAAAAGGAAGGCCCAATATCTCTAACATAGAAAGTAAAATTTTTGTCATAAAAATAATACATGTACACAGATATTGGTGTTTGTTGCCCCTAACATATGGAAGAAAAACAGGATTACTAGGAAACATACAAGAAGTAAAACAAATTATGATATCAAACTATTTTCACAGACAATAATGAAACCAAGTTATAGTAAAGGAACAAAGGGCGATACATTATAAATGTAATTGAAGAAGGGAAGGGGTTTTGACTATCCCTATTAACAGTGTTTGACTTAGGAAAAGACTTTAAGAGATATCAGAAATATTGAAAATGTAACTTCCAATTCTTAGAATTTCATATACCATCTATCTCTGTGGCAACATTTACTGTAAAAGTGTCTGTGAAATGACCAAGCTCAGGCATCATGACCACTGTCTCTGTAGGATTCTATTTCAAGATCAGACACTCAGACCCTACTTACATCAGAGACAAATTGCTCATCTGGGGTGTTTCTCCCCTTAGTGCTGTGTCTCATTTTCTTAAAGGCTAATCTTCTTTTCAGTAAGTAGATTGTGTTTATTCAAACAAGGGGTATTCAATGGACCTCGGATTTTAATGTGAATATAGGAATCTCAAAATATAATTAGAAATAATTAAAACCTGTGACCATGATTTGTAAAATCAAAAACTTTTGAAAGGGATAACTAAATAAAAACCTAAGTCATTTTATTCTTAGTAATTGTCACAGTAATAGTTTTCTCACATTTCTTCATCACCATTTTTCCAACAAATCACTCAGGTTTATGAATCTTACGTGCAAAAGTAGCAACTCCAATTAGTAAAACGCCTATATATTTTGCATAAAAATACCTAAGGTACTTTTAGAAAAGTTAATGCTATGCAAACTACTAACAATTGGCTTAATGTCTTAATACATAATTTAAAATGAACATGAGTCATAATATATTAGTATCAGAAATTTGATAATGTTGTAAATTAGTTGAATATTTTAAATGTTTTGAATATTGTTCTTATTTTTTTCTGAAATTAGAATATCATTACAGTTCTCTAATTGCAACAGGAAAAATATTTTTTAATAATAACAACCAACCATTAGTCATAACCTATTATGCTTCTAAATATTTTTGGTTATAATTCATCAATTTTTATAAAAAAAGAAATATCTCAGTTGAATAAGATATGTGGTAATTTCCTATTTTCTACAAACTTTTACAAAAAGAATAATATATATTTGACAATTTTTAACTTTTTATGCATATGTATGTGTTATGCGTACAATACAAATACCATCCGTGTTAGTTATGTTGCCGTTTTTGGTAAGATGGTTTTTAAAAGAAGATATTAAAATATATACATTGCAATATTAAGAAAAATATATACATTGTTATATATTTTTATATAACATTGTTTTCTTATAATGTTAAGAAAATATATACATTGCAATTATTATGGGGATATATGATTCTGTGGTGATATTTGTTTACATTTTGCTTCTTTTACTACAATATCAATGTGTCTCCTATTTGGGGGATAAATTTTCATGGAGTAACATTGGAAAGCATATCACATCAAGATGCCAAATGGACATTTAAAGGACAGTAAAGAATTTGACAAAGTAGGGAAAGACAAGTGACCTTTCCAAGGCAACTAAGCCTCTTTTGTTGCAAACTGAAGAATTAATACTGTACCACAATGATGCAGCAATGATGGAATGGAAGAATGCTTATAGTGAGAAAGCAAAGTGAGGAACGGGCTCCCAAGGAAAAACTGTGATCAGGGCTTTTCAATCAGGGCACTGCTGACATTTTTGGCCAGATAATTCCTTCACTGGGTGCTGTTCTGTGCATTACAAGATGGTTAACAGCCTCACTGACCTCTGCCCACTAAATGGGCATTGAAAACTACAATTAAATTGCCAGACCCCCAACTAACTGAACGGAGTCCCTCTTGGCCAAGGGAACACCAGCTATAACCAAGGGTGAACTTGAATGAGCATAAGTCGCTGGGTTTAATTTAAAGGGCTGTGAATATGCCACGGGAAGAATGTTAAGGAACATTGCACTTGCAGATTGGGAACCTCTAGCTTGAACTTCATGTTGCTGTGGTTTTTGTGGTTGTTTTGTCCTGTTTTAATTTTATTTATATGTTTTCCCCTCTATATATGGTAAAAAAAAAAAAAATCTATAAATAAAACAGAATACTTATACCTACACAAGTTCATAATAAGGCTCAAACGTGGTGGGCAGTAAAGAATGTCAAGGTGAAATGCTATTTTTAATTTCTTAAACTAT
Source organism: Loris lydekkerianus (assembly GCA_963574355.1). Taxonomy (NCBI): domain Eukaryota; kingdom Metazoa; phylum Chordata; class Mammalia; order Primates; family Lorisidae; genus Loris; species Loris lydekkerianus. The sequence goes on along the minus strand of CAUYPK010068095.1, from coordinate 17,645 downwards.
TTAAAACATTGTACAAGTATTTGATAGCAATTTGACAAAATGATAACTGTGAAACAGACCAAGTTTACTTATTTCAACAAAATATTTTATATAGAATCTCTATGAAATAAAAATTAGAAGGCAGTAATATCTGTAATGACTCGTACGTCTATACTATGTTATTTTGTTTTCCATAAAAAAATCTAGCATTAAAAATTTAATATCAGGAAGTTATTTATAAGATGAACCTTTAGTGCTTTGGAGATCACTTTCCTTCCAACTTCTGTTTTGGAAGAAAAATTCAGAAATTTAGTACAAAAAATATCCTTTAAAATATGCATACATTAAGTATATTTAAAATGTCAGCCATGTGTAAACTACTTCAACATAAAATGACCACGACAAGACGGAAGGTAAATTGTTGGTGTAGAGTGAAGGCTATTTTGAGTTCTGCAAATATGTACCGTGTGTCTGAGCTCAACTTTTGATCTAGTTTCTCTATACAAGTTGTATTTAACATCTTTGATCTCTGAGTTAGTGATCTAATCTGCTGTATAACTTAGCTTTTATTGATCTGTTCTCATGCTAAGCAAATCAAGTCTCACTTTTATGGGGTAGATTGAAAAAGATAGTAAAACTGCCTCTGAGACAGCAGTTTAAATCTGTGCAATAGCAGTGAAAGCAAGAGATAAGACTTTTATTACACTGCCAAACTTCACATGAACTCCAAGTGTCATTAAATAGGTATGTGTCATTTGCCACAGATATTTATTTTACTAGAGATCGTGGTTACCACCCATTTGGAAGCAATGTGGTATATTTTCTACTGTCATAGAATATATTGCTTTTCCAGGTACCTACATTTATAGTGGGATTTGGTGCACAACAAGGCATTCTTTTTGAATGAATTATTTATTCTTATTGAGCACTGTCTACATTTTTTTTCTCCTTTCATTGTAGTATCAAGAGCAACGGAGGAGAAGTTTATGTTAGGTTGTTTTTGCAATTCTTGATTTTTCAAAACCATGTTCAAGGGAATAAAAAGCCAATAATATCCTTTAGTTTTTCTGCTATGATATTGTTCTTGCTTTTTCAACTGATATTTTATCACAAAAGTGGAAGAAGAGGATGTAAAAATTGAAGCAAAAGTAACTAATATTGACAGATTATCATTTTCCTGTAAAGGACATATTTTTCTATTGGAGTTAGACCTAAAAAGAGAACTCAGGTATAGAAATAGTGACAGTTATAAATAGGAAGACATGGTGGGCTGTATTATAGCAGAAAACACATATTTATATAGTGGTTTATGTCTGTCTGAGTGCACTCTAAAAATTATGATTCCATATTACAATTCCAAATTATAAAGTGCATGATCCTAAAACAGTAGCTGTTTCTGTGTACACCATATAGAAACAATTATAGAAGAGAAGAAATTAATTTTATCATAAATCCAAATTCATTGAAAACCACTAATAGAAATTTAAACCTTCAATTTCAGTTACATTCTTATAAATTTTTAAAGTGAAAACTAATAGAGTAATAAAATATTCATCACCCTTCTTCACAATTTAAACTTCTTAAACTCAAAAATTTTTAAAGGGTCTATAATATTCTATCACGTGGACCCTAGAATTTACTTTACCATTCAGCTTATGTTGGACTTAATGAGTATTTCAATTAAATGCAGCTACAATAAACATTGTCATGTCAGAATACTTAACGGCACTTCAAGGTTTTACCTTAGCTTAGATTTTTAAAAATAAAATTATGAGATTAAAGACTATACATGCTGATAGATTTTGCTAAGTTGTTGCCGTGAGAAGTTGTCTTACTTGTCAACAGCTTCAGCCTTGTGTGAGTGCCCATATCATCACTACCTGTCTCTGCGCAATATTAATACACAATCATCTAAGTTTTCCTAATTTCATAAACAAAGGAACATGTTTTATTTTTAAGTTACTCCTTTTGTTTATATTAAGCTGAATATTTTTTATATTTTATTAGCTATTTTTTCTTTTTGTGAATTATTTTATCTACTGGAATCTCATGTACTTACCAATTTTTGTTATGTAATGGCAATTAAAGAACTCTAATTCAAAAAAAAATAATACTTTTTAGTTTAAAGGTAGTTTATAATCAACTTAGTGCTGTTTGAAATGTTTAAAAATATTTTTAGCTCACATACCTAGAAAGTCTAAAAGAATGAACTTGGATCCATGTCTGAAATTATAAAAGGTTATTCTCCAGCCCTTGTGTGATCTCTGGGCTTTGATAGTCTCTTGTTTTGTTGCCAAGTTAAAGGGGCTCTCCCAGCTTATGAATGAACTTTTCTAGAGGAAAAAGCAACCCTCCTGGGTAGCCTGAGGGGGCAGTGCCTACCCAGACAATAGAGAAGACAGATCCTTAGGGATGGGGAAGTTCTGATATGGAATGGACATAGAACTCACAAAATGAGGGGCGTGGACTTTCATCCAATACCTCATATCAAATACCACTGCATTTTTCTAAGACTCTTTGAGTTAAGATCTTACATTTCATACCTTTGTCTCAGACAGAAGAAATAATTGTCAGTAAGTTCCACCACACTGACAAGTCAAATTTAAGTTTCAACTATAAGGTAGGTTCAGCAGAAGTTAATCTTAAAAATAGCTTTGTTGTGTTTCTACTTATATTACGTTTCTATTTGCCAATCACTCGACAGGACTCTAATAATTTAGAGATTTTTTATTTTACACCAGAAGTTCAAGAGTAGCTTTGCCAAATAACTTGCTCATAGTATATAAGCTATGTCCCTAATGTCGTTTATGAGGCCTGGAAGTGAGTCTTACCAAGACAGACAGAAGCATCTGTGTGGAAGCCAACCTAAGTAATTTCATCTCTATCATTTCTTGCTCTCAGCTTTTTTTTTAAGTGCTTCAAGTTTAACTCAAGTAATTTAGGCTTATTTTTGTATATAAAATGACCTTTTAATATAAAATATTTGTAAAATTGAAATTGTCATTCAATTGACCTATACAGTGGGTGCCAATATCTATATCTATATCTATATCTATATACATATATATACACACATATATATATATACACATTTTAAGAAAGAAAAAAACTGCATTAAAATTGTAATACTCAAATGTACTGATAAAAAATGAATACAAGTCACATTTGACTTCTGCATTTACAAGCAGTGCTCCAAGTGGTTACCATCAAGTGTCCAGAAAATTCTAATAATGGCAAACTACTCCTTGAGCAACATTGACCAAAGTGTTTACTTTTATCACTGCACATGCTATTTCTATTTTTTTCTGAAGTCCCACTAGTCTCGCTGATTTTCTATGGCACGTGTCCTTTAAGGTCCCCCATACTCACATCTCCATTCTCATGGCACCTCCACAGTGTCCTCAGATTCCAAACACCACTTCAAAATGGTCTTGCACTCCTTGAATGATGATGGTGCTTCTGCCATTTCCTCTGACCATCCTGCCTGTTGCAGGGTGACACTAGCAGTCGATTGATTAACACCATCATTTCAGTGAACATCATACTACACATTACTACCATAATTGAATTCAACTTCACAATCTAATACATAGATTACATGTATTAAATATGCATACTTTTTTTTTTTTTTTTTTGCCACATATACAACCAAAAGAAATGAGGATCTGGCTAAACTGAGAAGCAGCGCATGCTGATGAGAAATTAAACAGTTGTCAATTACTCCATAACCTTGATTCAAAATAGTAAAGGACGTCAGAAACCCTGCAGTAGATGGTCATCTGAAAAACACCATTGCTGTAATTGCTTTGTTATTTTTGCTAATTATACATTTAAAAAAATAAAAAAAACCTGTATGTCCTCACCTCCAATAAAGAAACAAAGTTAATTTTCTCACCCCTTGAATCTGACATAGAATGAAACTCACTTTAGCTAAGGGGATTAACGAAGCACAGAGAGGTGTGAAAAGCACTTGTTCATTGGGACTTTTCCTTTTTCTCTTAAAACCTTACTGCTGCTGTGTGAGTGAGCTCCATGGAGTCTGCACGACAAAGTCAAAGGAAGACACTCGGCCCGTTATGCCTGTTGCCCCAGTCAACAGCTGGATTGCTCTCAGATTTAGAAGTAGGGCCACTTTAGACTGTCCGAGCCCTAAATAAGCTGCTGATAGACCATAGAAACAAGAGGGAAAAAAGAACAAAAACACCTAATGCAAGCTGGGTCCAGCCTGGATGAGCAGAACCACTCAGTTATCCTTTATTTTTATGAGTAAATCTAAATTTACTCACACATTTTAAGCCACTAAGTTTTGGGAGATTTGTTGTACTTAGTATATCATTGAATAACTGAAAGAAATTATCCTCTGCTCTAAAAAGTAAAGCAGGGAGACCATTTTAAGGATACCTGAGATGACATTTCAATCATGAGGGATTCTTTTGCTCAGTGAATAACCAAATTTGCCCAGAACTCTAGGAAAAGATGATTTTTTTAATGTTATTTCATTAGTATAATTTTAAGCGATACAAGTGTAGTTTTGTTACATGGATGCATCAGAGAGTGTAGTCCAAGCTTTCCATGTCACCTGCAGAATGTACATTGTACCCATTAAGTAATTTTTATTGTTGTTTTGAGTTTCTTGTAAATTCTGGATATTAGCTCATTGTCAGGTGTATAATTTGCAAATAGTTTCTCCTTTTGTCCAGTTCTTTCTCATTTAGCAGGTTGTCTTTTCACTTGACTGATTATTTCTTTTGCTGCATAGAAGATTTTTGTTAAAGTACATCCCATTTGTCTAATTTTAGTTTGGTAGCAATTGCCTTTGAGGTCTTAGCCACGAATTTTTTGCCTATACCAAAGTCCAAGAAGAGTTTCCACTAGGTTTTCTTCTCACATTTTTTTTAAAATAAATGTGATTCTTTATATAAACATAAGTGAAAACAAAAACCATATGATCATTTAAATAGATGCAGTAAAGGCACATGACAAAATTTAGCACCGCTTCATATTAAACACCTCCATAGTGAGGGCATAGAACTACAATACCTCAAAATAATGAAGTCCATATAAAACAAGCCCACAGCCAATATCCCATAGAATGGGGCAAAGTTGAAAGCATTCCCCCCCAAAACTGGAAGAAAACAAGGGGATGCCCACTTCTCCCATTTCTAGTCTATGTATAAGCCCTAGTGAGAGCAGTTAGGCCACAGAAAAAGATAAAGGCATTCAAATTGGAAAAGAGGAAGTCGAATTATCTCTGCTGATGATATGATCTTATAACTAGAACCTTAAACACTTATCCGCAAAACTCTTACATATGATAACTGAGTTCAATATTTTAGGATGAAAACCAATTTATACAAATCAGTGGCATTTCTACATATCAATAACAATGAAGCTGAGAACCAAATGAAGAAGGCAAGCCCATTTACAACAGCTACAAAAAAATACCTACAAAAGAATTGAAAGATGTTCACATGGAAAACTACAAACACTGGTAGAAGAAATTGACCTTGACACAAACAAATGGGAAAACATTTCATGCTCATGATTTGAAAGAATAATATCATTAAAATGACCATGCTGCTCAAAGCAATCTATAGACTCTCTGCAATTCCTATCATAATACCAGGATTGTTCTTCACAGAATTAGGAAGAAATCCTAAAATTCATATGGAACCACAAAAGAGCCCAAATAACCAAAGCAACCATAAGCAAAAAGAACAAAACTGGAGGCTTCATATTAATTGACCTCAAATTATATAAAAAAGACTATAGTAATCAAAACAGCATGGCACTGTTATAAAAAACAGACACTTAGATCAATGAAACAGAACAGAGAACCCAGAAATAAATTCACATTTTTAGAGTCAATTGATTTTTGATGACGTTTTCAAAATATACTTCAGGGAAAGAACACACATTTCAATAAATAGTCCTAGGAAAACTGGATGTTCATATGCAGAAGGGTGAACCTAGAGGCCTATGTCTCACAATATATGAATGCCAATTTAAGGCAGATTGAAGGCTCAAATGTAAGAATTGAAACAGGACAAATTTCTTTTATTGGGATAAGTCCCACTTCAGTTTCCTTTTGCAAAGACCTTTACTGCTGTGAAAATAATTCACATTTTCTCACAAATAGAATTAAGTTGTTTTTCCTAGTTTATTTTCAAATATTATTTTCTTATTAGCACTACTGAAAATTTTGTGTTCTTTTGCGTTCAGTAATACAAGTAAAGAATATTTAAACCTAATTTTACATTTTCCTTGATATTTTCCAACTAAGTAGGTCACTTTAAACAAATAACAAAAGTCAGTACTTATTGGCAGGGTATGTTTCTTATGATAGGAAAATATTCTAATGATTAAAATCTAATGATTAAAAGAGATAGTGGTTGTGTCTTGACCAGCTGTATGCAACAGTCTCATACCACCTCATATTTTGGAGAGAAACAGTAATACCTTATTAGCATAATGTGACTTGATTATTATTTTTAAAGACAATTATTGTGCATAACAAGAACAGTATGTAAGTGAAATCATTGCCTCTTCTTTTATTTGTTACATCCAGTTCACAGATGGCATGACATTCATGTCATGGACCACAAGGACAAAACCTACACTCAAAGTTACATGAATAAAATTCTGAATGTATGTTTAAAATATTTTCTGCACAGAAAATTAAGAATGCTAAATTTAATATAAATTATCCCTTTAGAATCTTCTATGATGACCATATGGTACATTAATCTCATTTTTAATTATCACATTTTCAAATACCAAGCAAGCCTTAAAAACCTAGACTAGATCTTCCTGACTCATGGAAATGTAATCTTTTGGTATAGTTCATATCATATGGCTCTATCAATATAGCTCCAACAATGAATTTGAGATCCTGAGAGATATCCATCACCTTAAAGAGTTCAACATTTTAGTTCATTGTTTTTCTTTCCACCAGTGAAATCATAGTTGCCTATGAATTTAAATCTTCAGTGCAGAATAGCACTCTGAAGAGGTATGTGTACACTCATCCATCTGCTGTCTCTGGCACCTCTTCTTCTTCTTCTTCTTTTTTTTTTTTTTTACTTTCTTGTCTGGAATACTGTTTCACTAGGCATTTATTTTTAAAGTGCAATTATTGTTGATTTTCAAACTTTAAAAATCTTTTCCCAACTTGCTTACATTCTCCAGTATTTATCATTCCTTTTTATTAGTGTACATTCTGCATTTACCTGCTACAAATAATACAAACGCACTAGCAAGATACAATGGCGCTACTATCATGCACTGTCATCTTGGCTCAAATTAGGTAATCTAATAACTACAGTCTCATCTGGTGGAGAGCAGGAAATAATGGAAAAGAGGGGAAGGACTTCTTGAAAGGGGTGAGAAAAGCAATGTTTACAGAGTATGAGCATTCACTAAGAGCGTATTTGGTGCCTATAAAATATATGGTGCCAGCCATATACACTCATGGTGGCAGTTTCGAACCTGGCCTGGGCCAGCTAAACAACTGCAACAAAAAAATAGCCGGGTGTTGTGGCAGGTGCCTGTTGTCCCAGCTACTTGGGAGGCTGAGGCAAGAGAATCACCTAAGCCCAAGAGTTGAAGGTTGCTGTGAGTTGTAATGCTAGGGCACTCTACCAAGGGCAACATAGTGAGACTCTGTCTCAAACAAACACACAAACAACAACAACAACAACAACTACAACAACAAAAACTAGAATCTGAGTTTAAGATTAGCAGGTTTTCACCAATACTGCAAATATCCAGGCAATTTTGAGCAAATACCAAGAAATATCAAGGTACCCTTTCTAGTATTTGCCTGATTCCTGGGTAAATTACCAATAATTTCTTTTGAATGGCTTTATTCTGCAAATAGCCAACTATCATGTCAACTGTCAGAGATCTTATTCACAAAATTGTGCAGCAATTCTGCTCTTCTCGGGCTTCCTCGGCAGCTAATCTCTCCTTGCTCTAGTACTTGTAGTTCAAACAATTTTCTGAAAATATAACATCTTGTGCCTCTTTTCTTTTCAACAGATACACCTAAGTGTGTTCCCTCAGCTTTGAAGCCATGAAGGCAGCCTATCCTCTGGCTGTTTGCATTCTAATCAGTAGTTTATTCTTTTGAATTGTTGAATAGTGTTCCATTCTATAAATATACTGAAACTTTCCTATTCATTTTGCTCTCAGACGAGATCAGGCGCGTTCAGGGTGGTATGGCCGTAGACAGAAACATTCCTAGCTACTTCAGTCCTTTTCATTTTTCGACTACTGAAAATAAAACTATTATAAATATTTGTGTACAAATCTTATTCAGGTTTTTTTTTGTTTGTTTGTTTGTTTGATAATGAAGAGAAGTACAATTGAGCAAATGCACGCTCAGCAATTGAATAAATGTGTCTTAAATTTCATAAGACACTGAAATGAAGTTCTCCGGGGCAGATGTGGCGTTCACACTACCACAAGCCATGTACAAGATGGTCAGCTGGTCACATACCTGCCATCAGTTAGTGCTGCCAGTCCTCGCAGCTCTTCAATTTTAGCGGTTTATTGCTGCATAGTGAAATCTAATAGTGGTTTCAGTTCTCATTTATCTCAAGGCTAATAATGTTATATAAGTTTCATGCACTAGTTGGCCTATTTACGTATTTGCTTTTAACTATTAATCCAGATCTTTTTAGAAAGGTAAAGACATAAAATACTTTAGTCTTTGCCAGACACCTAATGTCTGTGTAATACATTCTTTAAACTCTCTAATAATGCAAAAGTCTATGGGGTCTCACAAAAACAAGCTATACACCCTTCTTGGCCTGTGAGTTTTAGTTTTCCAAAACTTGGTCTAGTCATTTATACATCCTTGTTGGGTTATTTGGCCTTTAATTACTGATTTGAAACCTTACATGTGTAGGACATGAGTCTCTTTTACGATGTCTGTATTTTGGCCAAATATTTCAGAATTTCATTTATTTTACTATTGTTATTTACTAAAATTTATCTCACAGACCTACTGGCTAAGATCCTTACATATGAAACTTTCAAAATGTATTACATCTTCCCCAAAGGGCTATCATGTATGTACTTTATCCTAAGTAATTACATATATACTTGAAAAGAAAGTATATTCTGCATTTAGACATATAATGTTTTTTAAACATTAGTTATGTTAGTTTGCTCATACTATTATTCAAATATTCTATATCTTCTTGATTATGTTTTTCTCATAAGTCTATCAATTAATAAGGAAAAATATATAAAAATCTCTATCAATTGTTGAGTATTTATTTCTTTCCTTTTTCTTTCAATGTATATTTCATTATTTTGAATCTTTGTTAATCTAAAAAGTTTGAAATTGTTGTGTATTTCATAAGAAATGACCATTTTATTAATAAATGATCCTCCTTAACATGTTAATGTATCTCTACTAATTCTTAGTTTCCTGGTGTCTACTTTATCTGATATTAATGTGGACAGAATAGTTTTCTTATACTTTCAGTTTACATATCATAATTCTTAAATTTTCATATGTTTAAACTTTCAAACTGTGTTTGTATTTTTTTCCCAGCACCATTTAATGAATAAGGATTCTTTTCTCCATTGTATATTTTTGTCTGCTTTGTCAAAGATTACATGGCAACATGAAGATGGTTTTATATCTGAGTTCTCTGTTCTGGTTTTATATCTGAGTCTCTGTTCTGATTCATTGATCTGTGTCTCTGTTATAATGCCAGTACCCTGCTGTTTCAGTTACTATAGTCTTGTAGTATAGCTGGAATTCTGGTAAAGTGATTCCTCCCAATTTGTTCTTTTTGCTTAAGGTTGCTTGGCTATTTGGGGTCTTTTCCGGTTCCATAAGAAGTGTAGAATTACTTTTCTACATCTACCAAAAAGGATGTTGTACATTAATGGATGTTGCATTGAGTCTATAAATCATTTTTGGTAGTATAGACATTTTAACAATGTTGATTCTTCCAGTCCATAAGAATGAGATGTTTTTCTATTTGTTTATATACAAAGCAATTTCTTCCTTCAGTATTTCGTAGTTTTCCCTATAGAGATCTTTCAACTCTTTAGTTAAATACATTCCTAAGTATTTTATTTTCTTTGTTACTGTTGTGAGTGGTGTCATCTTTGATTTGATTCTCAACTTGACTGTTGTTTGTGTATAGGAATGCTACTGATTTAAGTACATTGATTTAAAAACCTGCACTTTGCTAAATTTATTTATTAATTCCAGAAGTTTTTTGGTAGAATCTTTGAGGGATTCTAGATATAAGATCGTATTGTCAGCAAAAAAGGATAGCTTGTCTTCTTTTTTCCCTGTTTGGATACCCTGGATTTCCTTCTATTGCCTAATTGCTCTGGCTAGGAGCACTGTGTTGAACAGAAGCCATGACAGTGAACAATCTGCTGAAGTTCAAGTTCTATGTGGGAATGCTTTCTATTTTTCCCTTTTCAGTATCATGTTGGCTGTGGGTTTATCATATACATCTTTTATAATATTGAGATATATTCTGTCTAGGCCTATTTTGTTGAGAGTTCTTATGGTAAAAGTGCAGAATTATAGCAAAAGCTTTCTTGGCATTTATCAAGAGAATGATATGGTCTTTGTGTTTCTATTTATGTGATTAACTACGTCTATAGATTTGCATATCTTGAACCATCCTTGCATCTGTGGAATATCGTCCATTTGATTGTGGGGGATTATTTTTTCGTGTGCAGGTGGAATAGTTTTGCTAAGATTAAAAATTTTTGAATCTATAAACACTAGAGATATTGGTCTGCAGGGTTCTTTTGTTGATGTGTCCTTTCCTGGCTTTAATATCACAGTAATATTGACTTCATAGAATAAGTAGGGGAAGATTCCTTCCTTCTCTATGTTATGAAATAATTTCAGCAGTATAAGTACCAGATTTTCTTTGTAGGTCTGGTAAAATTTAGCTGTGAAACCATCTGGTCCAGAGCATTTTTTGTTTGGAGGTTTTTTATGACTATTTAAATTGTTGCTTGATATTGGTCTACTCAGGAGTTCTCAGTTCTTCCTGATTTAGCCTAAGAAGGTTGTGTGTTTGCAAGAATTTTGCATAGATATTTTCACAGTATTCAGAGATGGAATTTTGTATTTTCATCATATTTGTTGTAATACCTCCTTCATTTCTGAGTGAAGCCTATTAATGGCTTATCTTTCCTTAATCTAGTGAGAGGCATGTCCATATTGTTCATATTTTCAGAGAACCAACATTTTGTTCCATTAATTATTGCTATAATTCTTTTTTTATTGAATTCATTTAGTTAATCTTTGGTATAATTCTTTTTTTATTGAATACATTTAGTTCTGCTCTGATCTTTGTTACTCCTGTTCTTCTGCTAGGTTTGGGGTTGGTTTGGTCTTTAACCTGTTGTGATAGATTACATTGATTTTCAAATGTTGAACCATACTTGCATATCTAGGATAAATTCCACTTGATTGTGGTATATAATCCTTTTTCTACATTTCTGGATTTGATTTGCTATATTGTGTTAAAAATATTTGCCTCTATTTTCATGAATGATCCTGATTTATAGTTTTCCTTTCTTATAATGTCTTTGGTTTTAGTAGTAGGGTAATGCTGGCCTCAGAATAAGTTAGGGAATATTTCCTCTACCTTATCTTCTGAAAGGAGAATGTAGGAAATTTATATAATTTATTCCCTAGATATTTGATAGAACTCATTAGTAAAAATAGTGACCCCATCTGCCTAGTGCTTTCTTTTTTGGAAGGTTACAAATTATTGATTATATTTGGTTAATAGGTAGATGCCTATTCAAATTGTTAACTTATTCTTTTATGAGTTTTGGCAGATTGTGTCTTTCAAGGAAGTAGTCCATTTACCTAAGTCATCAAATTTGTGGGCATAGAACTGTTTGTAGTATTCTTTTATTATTCATTTTATGTCCATGTTGCCCGTAGTGCTGTTCTCTCTTTCATTTCTAATATCAGTAATTTGTGTTCTTTCTCTTTTTGTTCTCAATTAGTGTGACTAGAGGCCCATTGATTTTATTGACTTTCCAAAGAAACAACCTTTGATTTTATTGACTTTCTATTTTTAATTGTGCTATTTTTATTTTAATGTTTATTATTTCTTTCATTCTGCTTACTTTTGATTTAATTTCCAGTTTTTAGTTTTATTCCTAGTTTACTGAGGTAGAAATGTGGATGATTGACTTTAAATCTTTATCTTTTTGTATTATATACATCCAGTGCTGTAAATTTCTCTTTATATACTGTTGTCACTGCATCCTACAAATTTTAATTTTCATCTATTTCAAAATATTTTCAAATTTCTCTTGAGTGCTCTTATTTGACCCTTGAGCTATTCAGAATTGTTTGATACTTAATTCTGGGTTGATAGTTCATTAATGAGCGCTTTTATTTTTTATAAATCCCTTCAAAGAGGTTGTATCAGGACAACTGGGGCCCTCATTTCTTCAGACAAGCATATCTAGGATAAATCCCCCTTGATTGTGGTATATAATATACAATATAATTTCTTCAATTAGTTGTTGATCTTCTGCATATAATGTGTCCTTTTCTTCAAGCTGCTCTTAAGACTTGTCTTTTTATTTTCATTTTCATCCCCTTGAATGTGGTATGTCTAGGTCTGTTTTTCTTTTTATTTGTATTACTTTATGTTTACTTAGTTTCTTGGAAATGTAAATCATGCCTTTTTAGCCATTATTTCTTCAAGTATTCTTTTGTGTACTCCCTGTTTTTATCCTTCACTTCAATTATTCCAAGATTATATACCAATTATATATGTTGCTACCATTAGTATTACATATTGGTTTTAAGCTTTAGTTGGTTCTTTTTCAATGTTTTATTAGTATTCAAGTTCACTGAATCTTTTTTTGTGCAGGTTTAATTTGCTGCAAGACCTATCCAGTGAATTTTTGCATTTAAGATATCTTTCAGCTTTCAAATTCTTACTGATTTATTTTTGCTATTTCCCAGAAAAAATTACTCAACCGGTCTCTTTATAATTTCCTTTAATTCTTTGAATATATTTACATGGGTCATGTTGGAGTCTTGTTTCAAATGGCTTCTCTCTCTTTTTTTGTTTTGTAATCCACCAGTAAGAGTCATATGGGACTTTTTGTTTTGATGCTGTCAGTTTTATCATTTTTTAATGTGTAATAATTTTTTGTTGTATGTTTGAAAATGTAAATTAGATAATGTAGAAAGTTTTAATTATGTCATCTTCCCTTAAAGTGTGGTGCCTTGTTGAGGCTTTATTTATTTTTTTTATAAGATTAACTCTATACCACCTCTTTCTTCCTCCTTTATCCTAGGTCTTATCTATTATTTTAGGACATAGGTCTTGTCACTAAGTCATGGTATTTTTTGGTATCAACTGAATGCCTGAGGTGCTCAGGGAGGTCCACATACTCTGTCTGGCCAGGATATCTTACATCTTCTTGCCCCATATTATCTCTGGTTTTCTTATTTCTCAGCATTCCTTTGCACATGTGCAGCCCAGCCAAGGCCAGTGCCCTACCCTCTACCTCCAATCAGCAGATAGCCTTTCTGTGCAGATTTCTCCCCTGCCTTTCGATTCCATATGCTTCAGAAGTCTCAAACTTAGTATTCACCTTTTCAGCTCAATGAGTTTATTCTGCTTAGGTTCATCTGTCTGCACTGCGTTTCAGAAAGTATCTTCAGCGTGAACATTGGAGCTAACATGCATCTTGTGCACTGTATTCATCTTCTATCAGGTATCCTAGACCTGAAGAGCTTATTTCCCAATGCCTAAATATTAGGCATGTGTATTATCTTCACATATTTTATAGTTATTTATGCCAAAGAGTCTAGAACCAGGTACTATATTATACCCAAAGTAGAATTCTCTCCATTCATTCTTACAAGAATATTTTTATCACTGATTCACCAGTAGACAGTGCTCATTCTTTCAACTACTTTCTTCTACTGAGCAGATAATTCCTCTGGATTGTTATCTTTAGTCACTGGTGTTGAGTTGTGGCAACCAACAACTCATGTGACACTAGGCCCATCTGAGTATTTAATTTAATCGACTACATAAAGGAACCTAAGTATTACTTCTACTGATATTATAATAGCAGTTCTAATATAAACCTCTGTTGTCATTTTCATATACAGTAATTCTTCACTTAATGTTTTCAGTAGGTTCTTGTAAACTGTGACTTTAAGCAATATGATAAACAGCAGGTCTTTGAATAAAGCTGTTTTTCTCAACACTGTTTAGTTATAATATTGGTGAGAAAAAAATTGGCTTAATTATACATAATTTCATTTAAAGTTCAGTTTCCAAGAACCTATCAATGATGCTAAATGAATACTTACTGAATATATCTGTAGATACACATGACACTTAAAAGCATACAAATGTAAATGTAGAAACATAATGATTTAAGAAAGATATATATATATAGATACATACATATCTACCTTTATCTTTGCTTCTTTATCTTTGCCTTCCTTACCTTTGCTTCTTTACCTTTGTTTCTTTATATATGTATATAATCTTTATATATATATATATATATATATATATATATATATATATATATATAAACAGATAAAAAAAGAAATAAAAGAAAGAAAATTAAAGGAGTTTCATATAATAAATTACATTACAGAGTTTGTCGTACTTATCTCAGTTTTCTAAGACATAGCATGGCATGCGAACAATGTTAAAGAATATATGATTATTTGTTGTATTTTAATAAATGCATATACCTTATATCAGTGGTTCTCAATAGTTGGTTCTCCCCTGCCCCCGGGTCACTTCACAGTAGTTGGAGACATTTTCAGTTGTTGCACCTGGGGAAGTTTTATTGGCATCCTGCAGGTGGAGGCCAGAAAAGCTGTTAAAGGTTCTGTAATGCTCAATATGGTGTCCTGCAAGAAAGAATTACCCAGTCCAAATTATCAATGTGCAAAGGTTGAGAATCTCTGTTCTATTTGAATATAAATAGCTATTCTATGTATCCACATACATGCAGGTAGTTCCTGGGTTACAAAATAGATGGGTTCTCTAAGTCTATTCTTAAGTTGAATTGTATGTAAGTTGTAACAGGTACATTTACCTATTACCTGTAATAATCTCCATTCATAAGAAAGAGTCATATTTCAGTTGGTTGTTTGTGACTTGAGGACTTACTGTAATAGCCTCCATTCCTAAGTACAAGTTGTTTATCAGGCATTTATAACTCAGGGACTGACCGTACTTATCACCCACATATATTTTTATTAAAATCACACCTTGAACTGTCAACGAAAAATAATACATTTTAGTCTGCTTAATTTTTCTCACACTTAACTTTTTATACACATATAAAATTTTGGGTGTACGTTTAAAAATATTTTCAGTGTTTATGGTCTTTCTCCACTCAAAAGTAAATTGCATGTTTATTTATTTATTTATTTTTTTATTGTTAAATAATAGCTGTGTACATTAGTGCAATCACCTGTACCCAGTAGCTGCCATCTCAGTACTTTCACAGTGCCTGGCATTTAGTGGGTATTTGCTAAATAGTGAATGGATTTGCAAATTGATGATAAGTTTCTCGGTTTTTATAGATATATTTTGTTTGTTTTTAATTTCTATTTCTGAAGATTTTTTTTTTTTCCTTTTGAGGCAGAGTCTTAAGCTGTTGCCCTGGGTAGAGTGCCATGGTGTCATAGCTCACAGCAACTTCAATCTCTTGGACTCAAGAGATTCTCTTGCCTCAGCCTCCCAAGTAGCTGGAACTACAGGCACTTGCCACAACTCCTGGCTATTTTGTTGTTGTTGTTGTTGTTGTTGTTGTTGCAGTTGTCATTGTTGTCTTAGCTGGCCCAGGCCAGGTTCAACCTGCCAGCCACAGTGTATGTGGCTGATGCCCTACCCACTAAGCTACAGGCGCCACCTAAAGTGATTTTTTTAAACAAAAACCCTAAACAAAAACTTAATTGCAATGTAGAGAACTACTTTGTTGAAATCTAGAGGAAAATTTTCAGATACAGCATTATTATTCCATACTACACCATAACTTAAAAGCCTAATATTAAGTGTGTTGTAATAAGCTTATTTTATGAGAACTATTATAGGTTTATATTCTCTCTATATGTAGATGATGGTCTAGTCTAGATAAAATCAAACAGCATTTCTGTATTACTATTTAGAAATTGTTTTTATCTTAATTGCATTTGAGTATATAAATTTTAAATTTTAAATACATATAAATTGCATTTACATGTATATAAATACAGTAGGACCTCCATAGTTGAACATCTCCCTGTATTGACCACCTCCTAAATTGATCTAATTTTCGTAGACCAGACATGCACCACAAGCACACACCACAGTAGCCCTAATTCCTTATGTTGACCAGTTAGTTACACTACCTTGGGCAGTTAACTTACAGAGGTGCTACTGTATGTACAATCTACATATTTGTTTGTGTGTGATCACACGTGTGTGAAACTGCTAAATGCCTTCATTAAAAACTATTTGCACTTACATAGATCAAAGAGAGTTTATCTTATACTTCTCTTCTTAATTGACATTGATTTAACTGATTTTTCTCTTGTAAGCAACACATACTATTTAAATATTAAAGACAGCAAAGCTAAAATAAAAAGATGAGCCCTCAAGATAAATAGCGGGCAGAAGAAAAATCATCATATTTTATATGTAGATGTACTGATTTTATCACTACAAATGTTGGCATTTACAGTAATGGGTTATATATTTTTCAAAGTCATTTTTTATCCTGTCCCATATTAATAAGCAAAGGGAAATTAATATTCGGACAAAACAGCCAAAACTAGAAGCTGCAGTTACCAAAGGATGCTTCATGTTTCACCATAGTGATCCTCTTTTATGAATTCCATCTAGACTAAAGAAATGAGAAGCTTTGAAAGGACTTTGAAGGTTACTTATCGTGACCCCTCAAAATATTTTTTAAAAATGAGTTTACGGAGGTACAAAGTGTTTCATGACATGTTCGAAACCACACACCTAGTTGGAATCTTCTGATTTCATTCAGATCTTATAATATATTAAATATACTCATGAAAGATAATCTAAAGTACCAATATTATTTAAAAATACATAGCAGCAAGGTTAAATACATAATAAAACATGCAAAATAAAATAGACTTACCAGTGAATGAAACTAAGATTTAGTCTACACTTTGAGATGCTTATGTTTTTAATATGTCAAATCTAAATAAAATGATCTGGGATTTTCTATCTCTTGGAACCAAATTAATAATTTGTTGACCCTTTCTCTGCAGATTCTCTTTTTAAAGAAGTCCACCATGCCATGGAGATTCTTGAGTGTTAGGGTTGGGACAGGAAGACAGGGGTCTAAAATAGGAAAGGAGATCTAGAAGATCTATATTCTTAGATACCATCTATTTAAAACAAACAAACAAAAAAAATCCCAAGGCCTTTAATACTGTAATATTATCAATAATTTATTCATTTTATTTATTTTTTATTTTTTTTTCATATTTTTATTTTTTATTTTTTTTTAATTAAATCATAGCTGTGTACATTGATATGATCATGGGGCATCATATACTAGCTTCATAAACCATTTGACACATTTTCATCCCAATATTCAACATAGCCTTCCTGGCATTTTCCCAGTCACCGTGG
>CAUYPK010068094.1:0-15973 GCA_963574355.1 Loris lydekkerianus | reverse complement strand
GGGGGAGGAATGAGGGTGAAGATGCATCTGGAGGTGATGGAGTGAGGGAGTGGAAGGGGTGAGATGGGGGAGGAATGAGGGTGAAGATGCATCTGGAGGTGATGGAGTGAGGGAGTGTAGGGGTGAGATGGTGGAGGAATGAGGGTGAAGATGCATATGGAGGTGATGGAGTGAGGGAGTGTAGGGGTGAGATGGGGAGGAATGAGTGTGAAGATGCATCTGGAGGTGATGGAGTAGAGGGAGTGTATGGGTGAGATGGGGGAGGAATGAGGGTGAACATGCATGTGGAGGTGATGGAGTGAGGGAGTGGAGGGTGAGATGGGGGAGGAATGAGGGTGAAGATGCATCTGGAGGTGAAGGAGTGAGGGAGTGGAGGGGTGAGATGGGGAGGAATGAGTGTGAAGATGCATCTGTAGGTGATGGGGTGAGGGAGTGGAGGGGTGAGATGGAGGAGGAATGAGGGTGAAGATGCATCTGGAGGTGATGGAGTGAGGGAGTGGAGGAGTGAGATGGTGGAGGAATGAGGGTGAAGATGCATCTGGAGGTGATGGAGTAAGGGAGTGGAGGAGTGAGATGGTGGAGGAATGAGGGTGAAGATGCATCTGGAGGTGATGGAGTGAGGGATTGGAGGGGTGATATGGGGGAGGAATGAGTGTCAAGATGCAGCTGGAGGTGACGGAATGAGGGGTGGAGGAGTGCTATGGGGGAGGAATGTGGGTGAAGATGCATTGCTGAATGGCTTCCGCTCAGGGTAATGGGCTCACAGCCTCCGGGACTCTCCTATGTAGCCTGCAGCATGACTCTTAGGATCTTCCCTGCAAGTGTGGCAGTTGGAGGCATTTGCCCGCTGGTGGT
Source organism: Loris lydekkerianus (assembly GCA_963574355.1). NCBI lineage: Eukaryota > Metazoa > Chordata > Mammalia > Primates > Lorisidae > Loris > Loris lydekkerianus. The sequence goes on along the minus strand of CAUYPK010068094.1, from coordinate 15,118 downwards.
TGTCCCCCATTTCTGAAGTTCAGCTTCACTCAACACTCTGTGGTCTAATCTCTGACCATGGCCCGTCTCTCTTTTTGGATTGTTTCATTTCTATCCCCAGAAGCAGCCTAGTGGCAGGAGCTCGGAGAGCCTGAGCAGGCTGTTGGGTGGGCTGCTGACCGCATCCTTGGACCTGCTGATCACATCCATGGACCTGTCTGCTGCAGCAATCTTGAGTTCTGCGTGGGCCAAGGGCGAACGGTGCCCGCGGCCCTACTTCACTGAGTTAGTTTAGCATAAGCCTGTGCCAGAGGCAGTGGGGTGGGGTGCCTGGCGTGCAGTCAGGGTGTGACAGCCGAGCTTCTTTTCTATCACAGCTGCTGTGATGTTTTATCAAATGACTTACACCTGCCTGAACTGGCCCATAAACCAAATGTAGCCCAGAGGCCAAATCCAACCTGCAGACTTGTTTTATTTGATCTAGAGCAGGGGTCCTCAAACCTTTTAAAGAGGGGGCCAATTCACTGTCCCTCAGACCGTTGGAGGGCCGGACTATAGGTTAAAAAAAAACCCAAAACAACTATGTAGGGTGGTGCCCGTGGCTCAAAGGAGTAGGGCGCTGGCCCCATATGCCGGGTTCAAACCCAGCCCCAGTCAAAAACTGCAAAGCAACAACAACAACAACAAAAAACTATGAACAAATTCCTATGCACACTGCACATAACTTATTTTGAAGTAAAAAAACAAAACGGGAACAAATACAATCACACCGCCTCATGTGGCCCACGGGCCGCAGTTTCAGGACCCCTGGGACTCTAGAGAATTTTTAGAACCTTTTAGACTTAGTTGGCACTTTCGTATAAACACAGGGCGTTCCAGTTTTCTGGGAACTTGCCCCACGAGGTAGGAGATGAAGTTGCCCAGCGTGGGAAGTGGGCTGAGCCTTGGGGTTGGCAGGTCCAGGGGTCCTGGGTGGAGAGTCAGGAGGCTTTCCAGAAGGTTTCAGTCCTCCTTCTATCCCTCCTGGGAGCCCTGGGGGTTTGGTTGGTGTGTGGGAGCCTGCAGGGCCTTCCAGAGCTATTTCCAATTTGGGGGAATGGCTACCCTGTGGGTTGCTTCCTGCCTGGATCTTAAGAGGAGACCTGCTGCTGTAAGTACTGAGTGTTTTCCCTGGTGGTGATAAAAAATGCCTAGCCGGTAGCTTGACTGCAACAGATTCTGTCCGGGAAATAGAGATAAAAGCTATCAGAAGGACTGATGGGGGAAAAACGCTGGGATTTTCTCATTCCCATTCATTTAGTCCTTTCCAAGGTACTTAAACTTCTCATATATTAATATTCAGTGCCTGGTAATTTAAGCATGGGAGGTGGGAGGTGGGAGGACGGGGCAGGCACAGAGACGGGGCAACTTCTCTTCCTTACAAGGGCCCCTGTTTGCTGAGTGGGATGGAAGGCTTGGTTGTAGAGGACAGGATGTGGAGAGGCTGATCTCCAAATAGGCCCTGTCTTGTCCCTACTTTTGGGGTGCTTTCTTGGTGTGTTTAGGACTTTTGGGGAATATTCTATCCCCTGTTACAAGTGCCTATCATTTCCCCATTAGGGCACGGGGTGGCCTGCTGGAGTGTAGACTCTACCCTACTTATTAGCTGCTGGCCCTTCCCAAATTAATTAACTTCTTTGAGTCCTAATGTTTCCACTGCAAAACAGAGACAAGATCAATAAGTCTTCCCAGAGTTGTTTTTAAGAAATAAACGTAAAATCCACTGGGGATAAGCTTTGTAAGTGGTTGAGCTGGGTGCCCGTGTGAGGCACAGAGGGTCGCACCCACATACTGGGTCTTTCAGGGGACATCTACTGAGGAGGGGGGTCTGTGATAACTTGGCTATGGGGACAGTCACCTCCATTTTCAAAGAACAATTTTCAAAGATTTTTAGAGAGAACAAGGAAGCTGGCTTTTATCTCTGGTGGCAGTCCTTGTCCTCAGGGGGCTGGCACAGGGACAGAGACTCCTGGAGCCCTCACCTCCTGAGGCCTGAGGGGTGGTACTGATACTGACATTTAAATTTGGTTGTTCTGCTTATCAGCTCCCCCAGAAACCTGCCTTGGACAAGTTGCTCTGGGAGCTGGCCTGGATGTCCAAAACGGCGGCCTCTCCTCCACAATTCAGGCTTTTAAATCACACCAGCTTAGCAAGGCACTTTTTAAAAGAGCATTTATTGTTTCTGTGGAGCTTATAAAAGTCATGCATGCTTACCGGGGACAATTTAGAAATTATGGAATAATGTAAATAAAAGAGTAAAATCCTCCATAGTGCCTCACTCAGAGATAGTTGCTCTAAACCCTTTGGTGAATTTCTACTTAATCATTTCTTCCCTCATTCCTTTCTTTCTTGTCTCATTTGTGTTACAAAATAATTCAAGCAAAATTAACAAAATATGGGAAAGACGTAGCAACAATCCATGTTCTCATCATCCGTCCGTATTTTTTTTTTTTTTTTATCTCCTTTCTTCTTCTCTTTTCTCTGCCTTTCTCCTCATTCTTTTTCTTTGAGAAAAATGCTCACAGTTAGAGCTGAAGCCTTCTTTTTTCTTCACCCCTCTTCCCCCATGGCCACTCCTTGAAGTGGGGTGTGTCCCTCCTCATTAAACTTCTTTGTCTCACATATATGTATCCATGAATACTACATGTGATTGCTGTGTGCGACCCGCATTTTAAGAAAATGATGTCATATAATGCATACATCCTGCAACTTTATTATCTTGTTATGCAACATTATATTTTTCAGATTCATCTCCATTGAGATACCTCCATTCAGTCCATTCATTCAGTCCATCCATTCTACTAGTGGGATTACATTGTAGAGTCTGAATATGCCACAGTTACCCGCCACCGTCCTGGTGATGGACCTTGCCCTGCAGTGACAGACAAGCTGGCAGATCTTCCTGACTTGTGGGCTTCCCTTCTCTTTGGTACCCAGAGTAAAGATGTGGTCTGTTCTGCCTGGCCAGAATAGAGTGTGTGCCCTTTACCTTTATTTGATTTTGGAAAATTGTTTTTGGAAGTAGTTATATCGATTTTAATCCTCACCAACAACTTGTGAAGGTTTTTTATTTCCCTTCAACTATAACCACCACTTGGTACTGTGAGATTCTAAAGTGTTATCCAGTCTTGGTGATACGCTGCGATACAGAATGGCATCTAGTACTGTGATTTGCAATCCCCCCCCCCCCCCGAATATTGGCAGAATTAAGCACAATTTCACATACCTTTGGTCCATCAGAAGTTTATCTGCTGTGAATTTGACTATTCAACTATTTGTTTCTAATTATCTTATAGGAGCTGTTCACGGAAGTCTAGATACTAACATCATGTGGGTTATTTGTGTGGGGAGACACAGTCCTAGGTTATGCCTTGTCTTTTAACTTTGTTAATGATATCTTTAGCACACTGAAGTCTTAAAATTTTCATGTAATCACACTTGTCATTTTATTCTTTTGATGGTGTATGTTCTTGATTCTTTTTTTTTTTTTTTTAATTTTGACATGACACCGAAACCACAGTGAGCAAAAATAAAGTGGGACTACATAGAACTAAAAGTTTCTGCACAGCAAGGGAAGCAGCCAACCCAGTGACAAGGAGACCTATGGAATGGGAGAACATACATGTAAATCATAGACCTTATAAAGGGTTCATATCTAAAGTGTACCTCATATAAGGAGCTAAACAGGCAAAGGACCTGAACAGACTTTCTCAAGGAAGCACACAAATAGCCGACAGCTACATGGAAAGGCGCTCAGCATGGAAAACCATCGGATAAATGCAAATCAAAAGCACACCTGTCAGGGTGGCTGTTATCCAAAGACAAGAGATAACCAGAGAAAAGAGAAGGAGAAAAGAGAACCTGGAATGTAAATTGGTATAGCCATTATGGAAAATAGTAATAAGTTTTCTCAAAACATTAAAAATAGAACTGCTGTATGATGCAGCAGTCTGACTGCTGGGAATACGTTAGAAGGAAATGAAATCAGTTGAGATAGGGCGTGTTCAGTATAGTATGGCCGTAGACTCACACCATAACAAAAATATTTGTACCAGAATATTTATTGCAGCCCAATTCATAATTGCTAAGTCATGGAAAAAGCCCAAGTGCCTATCGATCCACGAATGGATTAATAAGTTGTGGTATATGTACACCATGGAATATTATGCAGCCTTAAAGAAAGATGGAGACTTTACCTCTTTCATGTTTACATGGATGGAGCTGGAACATATTCTTCTTAATAAAGTATCTCAAGAATGGAAGAAAAAGTACCCAATGTACTCAGCCCTACTATGAAACTAATTTAGGGCTTTCAAATGAAAGCTATAACCCAGTTACAACCTAAGAATAGGGAAAAGGGGGAAAGGGAGAGGAGGGAGGGGGGAGGGAGGTAGAGGGAGGGGTACTGGTGGAATTACACCTGCGGGACATCTTACAAGGATATTTGTGAAACTTAGTAAATGTGGAATATAAATGTCTTGGCACGGTGGCTGGGAAAATGCCAGGAAGGCTATGTTAACTATTGTGATGAAAATGTGTCAAATGGTCTGTGAAGCTAATGTATGATGCCCCATGATCATACCAATGTACGCAGCTATGATTTAATAAAAAAAAATAAAAAAAAGAATGTGATGCTGTGTTACAGTTTGTGACTCTCTGTCTGGTGTCTGCTCAGTTGTTTGCACATGTTCTATTGGGACAACAGAGATTCCATATGTTGCTTTTTATTAACCTCACAATTATATGTCACAAGTGTTGTTAGAATTGCATTTGGGGCTCTGCTTAGGTATATCATGATTTTTACTTTATTTCATATAAATAAGTAAAAATATTGAGATTCTTCCCACAGGATATGGGTTTTCTTTAAATTAATAAGATCTAATGTATGTGTAACATTACAAGTCCTCATACCTGGTGTAATCAAACTCCCAAACTACTGAGTTTAAATCTGACTGTGGCTATTTTTTTCTTCTTCCTTTCCTCTTTCCCCCCTTTTTTCTCTCTACTTTTTTCCTCTCCTTCCCTTTTGAGGGGAGTTGTTTTCATATTTTCTTCTTCATAAGAGGCCAAAAAAGATGACTTTTCATGACATTGCCTTTTGTTGATATACGTATATGAATTTGCTTTCTTAGTTCACAATCTTAAATATGAAATAGCCCTTCAAAAATTTTGGGTCTATGTAAGAGTGTTAGGTTCAATTTTGCACCCACTCCATACTGCTGCCCATGATTCAGGCAAAATTCTCCAGGGGGGACAACCCCTCCAAATCCAGCCTCACCACTGTAGATTTTGTTTACTCCCTAGAGAGATTGGCTAAGCATTTAGTGAAGTTTTACAAATTTTTATACAGAAATATTGCTGTTTTGTAGTGTGTTTCTGTGTATAGAGGGGGAGGGTTCAGAATATGTATCTGATATTATTGCTATAATTTGCTATCATTTATTAATTTGTGATGTAGTCCTCAAAGACTATACATGACATTAACATGTATAATAACTTAGAAAAATTAATAATGTTATTAAATTAAATACTGTGATGCCACTTAAATACTTATTTTAGAAAATGATACAGTGACACCTTTAATGTGAATTTTAAAAGAATTATGTATACATATTTTTAAAACATATCTTCTCACATTTTAACATCTCTCTAATCAGGGATTATCTTAATAATCTTCAAATCCCTAATGGATATTCTTTTAAATTCAAATTTCTTTTTTGTTTGAGACAGAGTCTCAGTTTATTGCCATTGGTAGAATGCTGTGGCGTTACAGCTCACAGCAACCTCCAGCTCTTGGGATTAGGCGATTCTCTTGCCTGAGCCTCCCAAGTAGCTGGTGCTACAGGCGTTTGCCAAAACACCCGGCTGTTTTTTTGTTGCAGTTTGGCTGGGGCAGTTCAAACCCTGATCTTACCCTCAGTATATGGGGCTGTAGTCCTACCCACTGAACCACAGGTACCACCCCCAAAATTCAAATTTCTTTTAAAATGTCATGACCTTTATAATGAAGAGAATGGTGTATTTGATGCAATGGTGTAATCTTTAACTTTATTGTTATTTTAGAGGCTTTACTTTTAATTTTGTAGGTACATGACATTTTCTATATATTTATGGGGTACATGTGATATTTACATACAAAAATATAATATGTAATGATAAAATCAGGGTAACTGGGGTATCCATCACCTCAAGCATTTATCATTTCTTTGTGTTAGGAACATTCCAATTCCATGGTTTTAGTTATTCTGAAATACATATCATTTAATAACAATATAATACGCAATCATTATTGTTAACTATGTTTTCCCTGTATTTAGTCTGTGCTAAATGTTTACTATTGTTCATAATAATGATGGTAAAAAATACTCTTACGTTTTAATTTATAAAAGACAAGAGTAATGTATATTGATCTTCACTAACATCCCAGAAGAACTAACTGGGTTCTAATGTACTAAACAAAGAAGAAATGCGTACCATAAAATATTGGCTTGCCCTACCAAAGAATAAGAGCCTTTCTATTTGTGATTTTCTCTTGTATGGAAATAATATTAAAAAGTCCAATTGAACTAAAACTTTACTATTTTGAATCACTACTAAAGCTTTTTGTTCTGAAATAAAGTCAAGAGGTAAATTTAGATCTTAAATCAGTAACAGAAGGAACATGTGTGGTGCAGCAATCCCATATCAGGAACGGAGTTTTGCTTTTGGTGTCACATCTCTAATTGTATTTTTATCAGAACCATGAGACATTCCTCATTTTATTATGCAAGAATTATAATAATACCTAACACTTGCAGAGTGTTCCCTGCGTGCCACACAATGCTGTAGGTGTGTTACTTATCTTCATCGGTTTTCCAGAGTAGAACATATGTTTATCCCCATGTTACAGTTGAAGAAACTGAAGAAAATAAAAAACTAAAAACTGTAGTCATTGCCACATGACCAGACCTAGGATTTGAACCCTTAAAACTGGCTTTGCGGTGTGTGCTTTTGTTATTTATACTGATTATATACCCCTCAATGCTTCTTATTCACTTATTTTCTCCTGATAAATACTAAGAGTGAGGATATGATTATTAATATCATCTCATTTACTTTCCTGGAACATTTAAAAATCATTAGATTTCAAAACATTTTTGTAGGTAGATCTTTCTGGCTAGCAAAATGTTTTTATTATTTTACTATTATAATAATTGTTGTAATTTGCATGCATTTTATTATCTCCTCAGGGAAGATAATTACAAATGCAACATATATCCATACATAATTTTAAATGTTAAAAGTAAAAACAATTTAAAAATCACCTCTCCCTGCAAAGGACCCTGGAAATCAAGAAGGTGGAAGGAGGGAGGGGGGAGGGATAAATATGTAACTTTTGGATGCAATGATCACTGTACTAACAGTGGGCACACTGAAAGCCCCTATTTTCAGCATTGTACACTGTATCCACATAACAAAAACATCTGTAGCCTTTCAATATTTTGAAACAATAAAAAAGTCCTAAGGGTGGTGCCTGTGGCTCAGTGAGTGGGGTGCTGGCCCCATGTACCAAGGGTGGCGGGTTCAGACCCAGCCCCTGCCAAACTGCAACAAAAAAATAAATAAATAAATAAATAAAAAATAAAAAAAAAGTCCTAGATCTATTTAATATACTTTTCGTATGTGGAGAGAGCTTTACATTTCTGTGGTTTTTATGGAAAATTTTAGTTTTCTGTGGGACATTATAGAACAAACAAAAATACTAAAGCAAATGACAGCATGAATTTAATTTCTCAAAGAAGTAAAAAAGTACTTATTAGCAGAACAATTGTGTTAATTGTGTCTTTTGATTATATACAAGTTATATATCTCACATTCTCTGTAAAACATTGATCTCTCACAAATAATCAGTAGCCATTTGATAACTTAAATAACCTTGTATCCAAGTAGATGGAATTGGGATTTTGAGTATTTAGGGCATTATAGGACTTGAGAAGTTGTTATTGACAGTGAACTCTACTTATGTATGACAGAAAACACAGAAACAGAGAGAAAATACAATAAATAGTACCAGAGAGCTGTGTAATATTTCACTGACTTACATTTTGTTTTCCCATGAATTCTGTTTTTAAACTTTCCAAGTCAGTTGGCGTTTTAATTTTAATAGCTCTGTAATGGCAAATAAATATTTTCATTTTAATAACATAAATGAAATTTATTTAATAAAATAAATATTTTCATTTTAATAACATTATTGTTAATAATTCTTATCATCTATTTTTCTCCTTGTGCTGAACAATAATTCAAAAAAAAAAAAAAAACCTTTTAATTCATTTAGAAAGTTCTCTAGATGCCTTCTCAAAGTCATGTATTCCGTAAGGACAAGAGTATGAAGTATGAATTTAAGTCAATAGAAGTCACATCATCAGCACTTTCTAAAGATGGGTTTATGTGATAAAAAGGATTTAAATAAGATCAACTTCTAGTGGAAGGATAAGTATACTGTGGGTGTACAGTAAATGATACTTAAGGGGGTTTGGCAGCAAATTCAATTCAATTAAATCAACTTTTATTGAGAATCTAAGCTCTTAGAGATGCTAAGTTTATGAAAATAGTTGGAAAAGTTTGTCACCAATATAGGAAAGTTTAAGGCCTTTTGCTAGAGACAGACATTTTCATAAGTATAGAAAAGGCATTTTTTTTTTCTAAATCACCTAATAGTAGTCAAGGTTTATAATACACTAAGTCATATATGAATCTCTGGATAATATAAATTTCTGTTGCTCTTGTTCTACAATGTCAAAGTGAATTTTCACACATAAACTATAACAAAAAAATTATTCACTCTTTCAACAAATACCTCTTTTGTATAAAGTAGTAATATAAAAACATATTTCCTTGAGACAAATAAATTTATAATTGAGTGGTGAACACAGACACAAAAGCATGTGCATGGTTCAGGGAATATTTTATGGAGGCAGTGATAAGCTATCCTGTGCCATCTGTGTGAGTAGAACTCAGGTGGGGAGAGAGAGTAAAGATAAATTGAACTTTAAGGCGTGGGAAGAACACAAGAACTATCTTTTGATGAAAAAATGTCATATTCACATCAAGAAATAATAAAGTTTGTTATCCAAAGTAGGATTGTGGAGGAACTTCCATGTCGTAACAAAATAAATACATACCTAAATGAACGAAATATATTATGAAAGATATATGTAAATATAATATGTAACTATGGGTAGTCAGAATGAACATTATAATATCCAGAAAAGCACATTGTGTGAGTTATAATTTTTGTGAGGAAGTTTATGTAAATAACGAGAGGGGTAATAATGACTGATATTAAAGTTTTAGTATTTATTTATTTAGCATTCATTAGTAGAATTATTAGTATTCATTAGTAGAATTCATTAGTATTCACTAGTAGAATATTTTAGAGAAGGCTAATTTTTTTTATACACCCTACTTTGCTGTTTACTGAGGGAATCACAATAATCATATTTAGCCACATTATCTCCTAATTCTTAATGTATAAAACATGAGATTGTTTTTTGGATGTGTTAAATCTAAGAACATTTGACAAAATATATAAAGTCCAGGGATTCTAAAAATCCTAATAAAAATTAGCTTCCTTTCTTTACACTTGCTCCAACCCCTCAGTTCTACTCAGATTACATAGTACTAGATTGAGAATTCTGAGGCCAGGGTATCTTCCTTCCCAAAACAAAATGGCTAGCTCATAGTGAGTGAAAAGCGATGTTGTGAATTACAGGAAAGAAACTATCAATTGACAGATGAGAAATGAAAGGAAGGAAGGAGAGAGAGGGGAAAAGAAGCAACAAAAGGAAGGAGGAGACGGAGATTTTTTTTTTTTAATAGTATGCATGACAATGAATCATTAGATATTTAATTATGAATCATTGTGGAGTATCAAATGTTGAAATGACTTACGTAAACATTTGTGCTAGTAAGTTATGTCAAAAATGCTAAAAATGCATTTGCCCCAGACATTAAATGAATTAAATAAAAAATAATGTTAAAATTGTCATATCATAAATGCAAAGATTAAAGGAGAAAGATTCTAAACTTTGACTATAAAACACTATATAAAGTAATGTTTCTCAGGAAAGAAATTTCAAAATGCATTCATTTTTAAGTAGATAAAAGCAAAAAGATTATCATATTGAAAATCTTTGAAGAAAACATCCTTGGAGAGTGAAAAAAAACCTTAAATGCTAAAGTGATCACTAAGAAGACAATTAAATTAAAAATCAATATTCTAAAATAGGGCATGCTAATTATTCTGGTAAACGACTGAAATTTCAGTGAACTCAAATAGACAATGGGTGAAATAGAGTAGTATAGTTTAGTCTAGATTCTTTGGGTAAGTCAATTTGTATTCCTAAAGAAAAACATAATTTGCAATTTAATATTTAAACTATTACAGTACTATTTTGAAACTTCTAATTCCTAAACCAAAGGTGATTCTGTCCAGATAAGAATGCCTACAAACACATGAGATCAGAGGAAATCGCTAGTAGAATCCTGCATTTAGCTCATTTTATATTTGAAATATTACGTTGTGAGTCTGCCTGCAACATTTACCTATACAATAAAAACAAACTAGTTCTAAGAGTTCACAAATGAAATTTCTACTCAGCACAGTGATTACTTTGCCACAAACAAAGAAAAAAGTAAAGGATTTTTTTCTTGGAAAACAGAGGGGCTAAAGAAAAATAGATAAAATTTAAGCAGTTTCACAGTGTTCTTGCTTCTCAGCAAGTCACAGTGGGTGCGAGTTCTCTCTTATGAGTAGCTTTCTATCTACTTGACTGAAACCTGTCAAAAGAAACAACAAAGGGTATCTCTTAATCCCTTGCACAATTTAGTGGATGAAACCATCTGTCTTGAACAGAGCTCGAACCTCAAACATGACTCGTGGGTTAGCTCTCATGGGATGATCTGAAAGAAAGCCTGAAAAAAACTTTCTAGTTTCCAAAGTGGTTATACATTCTAGAGTTATATCTCTGAACCATTCATAGCATGCAAATTGAAATATTAAGATTCAAAAAGATATAACCAAATTCAACTGGTAATTTGGTAATTTTGGAAAGTCAGCTATCTGAGAAGGCTTTGCTTGTCTTATTTATTCTGTAATTAAACTATCAGGATTATGTTTAGCTAAAGAATAAAGTGTACTATTTTCCTGCTGAAAAGTCTCTGTTCTAATGGATAACAGTTTATATATATAACTTCTCAGAGTTTCTTTCTTTCTTTTTTTTCTTTCTTTCTTTCTTTCTATTTCTTTTTTCTATGCAATATGTTGATAATGGCATCTGAATTGCAGTGTTACTGAGACAGTCGTAGGTAATGCACATAGTGTGCTTAACACTTTGATAAACAATAGGTAGTTAATAAATGGTAAATGCTTTATGATGATAAAAAAACTTTGTGAGGCCATAGTTTATTCAGTTTTTTTCATTCTTTAAACATGTCCTGACATTAACCAAGTTTGTTGATAAAGATTCCTATTCTCAAAGGTAGGTATGACTTGCAAGATGGGATAAAAATTGTTATGACAGACTTAATGAGAAAGTGGAAATGGTCCGAAAGGAAGCAAGGAACAACCGGATCTGGCTCACCAGAGTAGGTGGTGCTTGAGATAATTCACAAGTAATTCATTGAATATTTTTGGCTGAACAGTATTTGACATACATATATATTTTTTTTCTTTAATTAGCAAGATATAACAATATAGTTTGCATGAGAAAACTAACAAGAGTTTGTGCAGCTGATATGTAGAGGAGTAAAAACGTATGGTTAGTCTAAAAATGAATGATACACATCCATCCAGATTCTTCATCAAAGTGTGACTTTATATTTTCTGCATTTGCATTTTCTACTTTGAAACTAAATATTATTTTGCTTCTATTCTTGATAAATTCAATTGATGTTACAGTCTAAAACTAAAGTTAATTACAAATTTTACATTAAAGAGAGTTGATTGGTATCTGGAAGAATTCTATGTAAACAGTAATCATCCTCTTATGAAATTTGAATGTAATTAATGACTATAGTCGAAAGCAAAAATTAACTCTAGATGGAAAGGAAGCAGAGTGTTTTTAAGTACAAGCCTGCTGGCAGTACATGTCTTAAGTTTGAATCCTGCCTTTGCTGCTAGCTACGTGAGTGATGATGGGCAAATTACTTACCCTCTTTGTGGTAAGTAACACAAAGTTCCATGTTATTTAGTATATTCACCATAGAATTGTTGTGATGATTACATTAATCACCGTTTATACGGAATCGAATGTAATATCTGTCACAGAGTAAATGCTGTATCTCTATTAAAAAATTCTACTTGAAAGAACCTACTGATTTTTTTTTTTTTTTTTTTTTTTTTCAGTCTCTGCAAGTTCTAAAAGCAACAGATCAACAAATTTTAGCTGGGTATGTCAAGAATGAAAAGATGTTTTTTATCCTATTCTTGAATATGTTTGTTCATAAATAGTGAAGGGGATTATCTAGCAACAACACATCTTATCTTCCTCTAACTCTTTTCTCCTTTTGTCTAGGGTGACAATCAATTTGGCCAAATGGGAGGAAGGAAGTGGGCATGTGTCCATGAGCCTGTTTGCTTCCTCTGTCCTCTGGAGAGGCCTTTCCATAGGTGGTCTGGAGCATGTGCTTTGCTGGCCTTCAATTTCACAGGAACAGTCTCTATACGAGTAAACTTGCAGGAAATAACACTGCTTGTTTATAGTCTAATCAGTCAGTGTGAGTCTTCATAGCACATCTTTCAGTAAAATTTTCCTCTACCTCTCTGTTATACCTGCCTTTCTTCAATTCATTTTTAAGTTAAGCAAGAGAAACAGGTGTTTCTTTTTTTGACCTCTGAAGTCCTAATAAACCATAGAAAAGATTAAATTAATTATAAAATTGTATGATGTTGAGTGACTATGCATATATTTATTCTTTTCTGTATACATATCTGTCCAAAGAGAAGGATAGATAAATAGATACAGCTATTTATAATACTACTGAGCAGGTGGACACATGGAGATAGGATGACCTTTATCTGAATAAATACAGTATTCACCAGGGTGAATTTCTGTCAAGACGCTCACAGAGTTTAACAAAGTCCTTATTTTAGAGCTGGCACCAAATTACTGCTCCCATTAAGAGAGACCTTTATGGCCTTTCCACATTTCCTTTCACAAAACTAAAAGCAGACTAAGCTTGGGTGACAGCACTTGCTAAAAGTGATTGTAGTGACATTTTAGATCTGTCAAGTCTTTCTGTAACTACTGCTCCGTGGTAGCCTAATGAGACACAGTGCATAGTAACACAGGGAGAAAAACCCTTTAGAACTCTTGTTGTAGTCATGTCAAGGGGGTTATGACTCTGAGGCCATCATTTCCCACTGGGCAGTGGAATCTTTGGGTAGCTACTGAATTGCAGCAAAATGTCTTGAAAGCAATTCCCTTTCAGTCATAACTACGCAAAGATTTAAGCATGTTGAACTTCTGTTGGTGATGGATACAGGCTTGGCATTTATAGAACTGGAAATCATATTCAGGGCAGTGCTTTCTGAAAATTTAGAGATTTACTTATAACTCCTACACAAAAATAAATGTAAGGTTGTGAATGGACTTAGGCTATTTATTAAGTTATTTAGTCTTTTTATGCTATAGCCTTATATTTTTCTGTCAAAATAATGAGTTTGCAACTGTTAAGAATAGTGCTGTTGTTTGGACATTTCCTTTGGAGAGATTATTGGAAAAAATAATCTTCAGAATAATTGAGTATGTAAAACTTCAGATTTGGAGAACTGTAAAATTATGTTTGCTACTTCAATAAAGTATTTATTTAGAATCCATTTTATGTTATACAGTGTTTCAGGCACCATGGTAAGAACAATGATTTAGGCACAATTGTTGTACAAAAAAGGCTCAAACTATAGAGATGAAGTAAAGACTAATATTAAACAGTTACAGCACTGACCGGGATAAAGTAAGAGTAAAAATTAAGAATGTATATTTATTTGTTGATCTTTTATTATAATAATTGTTTGCCTTTTCATCTATTTATATCCCCTCCATTTCTAAAAAATAATTCAGGGAGCATTACTATCTATGAATGTGTACATGTGTGTAGATAGCATGTTGCATTTGTCTATAGAATTCTTTTAAGGCTGAAGTAGAAGGGAGGGTGAGGATATAAATAATTCATTTTATCTGATAGACTATTTTCTGATACTTATTTCTGAAATAATATCTATGTAATCTTGTAAGATTCTATACTAGATATTAGTTATTGATGTGAACAATATTTCTCAGAACACCTGTGCAGCTATGTCAGAGCAATTTTATTATGATTTTTACTTATTTTATCTCCAAAAAGTCCATTTATACCATTAAACTATAATAAGTTTATGTGAACTAAATTACGATGGAGTATACATGTGTTTTTCTAATGAATTATAAGTATTAGGAAATTGGAATTATGGTAAAAGAATAAAATATAAACATCTTCCATAGCAGAAAGCAAATCGTTCAAACCTGCAACTGAAAAATTAAGACATTGATTTGATTTCTGTATTATAAAAATAAAACAAAAATAAAATATTTTTCATGTGGGAAAAATAAATAGTAAAAGAAGGGTGGGAGAATAGGCTGTGCGTTTTTTTTGTTTTTTTTTTTTTTTCAACAAGCTTTATGTTACTATTTGACTTTTTATTTAATTTTTTTTTTATTGTTAAATCATAGCTGTGTACATTAGTGCAATCGCCTGTACCCATTCTAAGATGCACCATAGATGTGGCCCCACCCATTACCCTCTCTGCACCAAAACCTCCCCCCTCCCTTCCCCTTCCTTGGCACTTTCCCCATAGTCTTGTGCTATAGTTGGGTTATAGCCTTCATGTGAAAGCTATAATTTAGCTTCATAGTAGGTCTGAGTACATTGGATAATTTTTCTTCCATTCCTGAGATACTTTGCTAAGAAGAATATGTTCCAGCTCCATCCATGTAAACATGGAAGAGGTAAAGTCTCCATCTTTCTTTAAGGCTGCATAGTATTCCATGGTATACATGTACCACAATTTGCTAGTCCATTC
>CAUYPK010068093.1:0-13243 GCA_963574355.1 Loris lydekkerianus | reverse complement strand
GCAAAGGGAAAGAGGAGAGGCACCCATACATGTTCTCTAGGCCTTTTAGAAAACATGGAGCTGTTCCTTTGGCCGCATATATGCCAATCTACAAGAAAGGTGATACTGTAGACATCAAGGGAAAAGGCATGCCACACAGATGTCACCATGGCAAAACTGGAAGAGTCTACAGTGTTACCCAGCATGCTTTGGCATTGTTGTAAACAAACAAGTTAAGGGCAAGATCCTTGCCAAGAGGATTAATGTTCGTATTGAGCATATTAAGCACTCTAAGAGCTGAGATAGCTTCCTGAAACGTGTGAAGGAAAATGACCAGAAAAAGAAGGAAGTCAAAGAGAAAGGTGCCTGGGTTCAACTGAAGCGCCAGCCTGCGCCACCCAGAGAAGCCCACTTTGTGAGAACTAACGGAAAGGAGCCTGAGCTCCTGGAACCCATTCCCTATGAATTCGTGGCATAATAAGCTTATAACATAGCACACAGGAGTACCAGTAGACCCATGTTTTGAGGGGCAAGAACCTATTCCCCATGAGCTCATGGCATAGTAGGTGTGCGGCATAGCACACAGGATAACCAATATAGCCCCCATGTAATGGTGATATAAGGTACTGGAAACTATTTCCCATGAATTCAGAAGTCAGTCAACACTTTGTCACATTCAATGGCAAGGTGCTTCCCTGAGCTACTGGAACCTCTTCCCTATGAATTCGTGGCATGGTATATAAAAATAATAGTGTAAAAATGTTTCTTGTTCATTCACTAAAAGTGTGATTTTTTTTCCCCCCAAGAAGTATTAAAGCAAATTTTAATGTGTCCTAAAAAAAAAAAAAAGAAAGAAAGAAAGAAAGAAAGAAAAGAAAGTTACCTAATGAGAATAGAAAGGTACCTTAGGAATTTATGTATCTGACTAAGAAAATTTTTAGCCAGAATAGTGAAAGTGCCAATTGGCTTCTTCTGTCTGCCAATGATAAAATGTGAGAAGAGAAAGTTGAATAAAGAAGGAACCCTTCGGCTCGGCGCCTGTGACTCAAGCAGCTAAGGCGCCAGCCACATACACCTGAGTTGGCGGGTTCGAATCCAGCCCAGGTCTGCCAAACAACAGTGACGGTTGCAACAAAAAAATAGCAGGGCATTGTAGCAGGCTCCTGTAATCCCAGCCACTTGGGAGGCAGAGGCAGGAGTACCACTTGAGCCCAGGAGTTAGAGGTTACTGTGAGCTGTGATGCCATGGCACTCTACCCAGGGTGACAGTGTGAGGCTCTGTCTCAAAAAAAAAAAAAAAAGGAACCCTTCAATTTTTTAGCAGAATTTAGAGGGGATATTGAAGGGCCAGTATAGTCCTTCCAGCCAGCAAAAGGCTCTCAAAATAATAAATGGCCTCAGGGCGAAACCCAAATCCAAGGTCTGGCCAGTAAGGAGGGTCCCAGGGTAAAGATGAAGTCAAAGGCAAGACTGTTTAGTGAGACCTCAGAAACACTTAAAAGACAAGCTTCATGGATCTTTTCAGACTAACATGTTTAAACATATGCCTCTTTGGCCCTTTCCAATAAGAAGACTTTTAAGAATCTCACAGTCATTTATGCACAGCACTTTGGCACTTTGCAGAAGGAGCAATCTCAGCGAGATTTGTAGGGTGGCTTTTGTCTTAGTAAGTGAACTATGAGTTGATGTACAGGAAGCCCACAACATTTTTAAAAGAATTATATCATTTAAACTAAAAGGTATGGAGAGAGTCCAAAGCAAAAAAAGAAGATTTGGGGTCTAACTTTCTACAGGCAACAGGCAGGCTGAGAAAGCCACTGAGCTATCAACACCGATGTCTCTTATGGAAAAGAAAGTGTTAACTCAGAAAAGGGAGTTGAAAACCAAGAGCCAAAAAGAGTCACAGAGAGAGCAGAACTGAACCCCAGCCAAGAGCCTGGCTACAGGTGCGTAATGCAATTTCAGAATCACTGTTGTTCCATGTCCATTTTGGGCCCCAGTACACATTTCTCCCTTCAGATAGGAGTGTTTATCACGATCTTTGATCTTTCTCATCTTTGAACACCGGCCATGTTCTTCCAGCAAAGAAGAACCATTGTCATGGAGCTGTACAGGTGTAAATGCTCCTGAGAGTCTCACTCATGTCTGACCTGACTAGATACTGCGGGTCATGGAAAGAAGGCATGTGTGCGTCACACATGGGAGGGCTGTGGACCGTGGCTGCTAGAAGACGGACTATGGTGTATAGTCACTGAGGATGGCCACCCCAGTGTCATGCAAGCTTACATTAAGAGATGTCTAAGCCTCCTCCTCTTGCATCTGGGCCAGCTTTAATGACTTGTTTGATCAATAGAATGCAGCGGAAATGATGTCCTGGAGTTTCTGAAATGATTCTTAAGAAGCCCACTTTCATTTGGGCCATACTCAATGCTCGCTCTGGGATCCTTCTTTTCATAACTCAGCTGCCACTCTTCACGAAGCCCAAGCCACACAGAGAGGCCACAGGTAGGCACTAAAGCTAACAGTTTCAGCTGAGTTCCCAGCAACAACCAGTGTCAATTGCCAAGTGTGTTGTGTGAGTCGTCTTAAATCTTGAGTCAGCTTGAACTTTCAGATGCGTCCAGCTCCAGCTTCCATCTGCAACTGCGTGACAGACCGCAAATGAGAACCACCAACTAAGCCTGCTCTATCTACATAGTCATGAGAGGTAATAAAGTTATGTCTTAGGCAACCACATGTTGGGGTGTTTCTTTAATGCAGCAAAAGATAAGCCTTACAGCATCTCTGAGTCACTGGACCCAACCTGAACTGCCTACCCTAGACTTTTCTCTCTTTTTTTTTTTTTTGAAAGAGTCTTACTCTGTCACCCAGGCTAGAATGCTCTGCCATCATAGCTCACAGCAACCTCAAACTCTTGGGGTCAAGCAATCCTCTTGCCTCAGCCTCCCAAGTAGCTGGGACTACAGACGCCCACCACAATGCCCAGCTAGTTCTTCTATTTTTAATAGAGATGGGGTTTGCTTTGCTCAGACTGGTTTGAGTTCCTGAGGTCAAGCAATCCACCCATCTTGGCCTCCCAGAGTGCAGAGTGAGCCACGGCGCCCAGCAACTCCAGACTTATTGTATAAGTCATGTAAACACCAATTTATTTAAGCCACTGATAGTCAGGTTTTCTGTAATACATAAAGAGTTGGGTAACTAGAAGTGGGATGCACCAAGAAAAAGAACTTAAAATGTAGAATTAGATGGAGATAGGAAAGATTGAAATATGAGGGCCTAACCTTCTCAGGCTAGAAATTTGGGGACCCTTGTTATTAGATGGAACAGCATCTGGCCAGTCTGTCACCTGGGCACCTTAGGATGCACCTATGACAACCTAGGCTGCAGCTTTAGGGCATATTGCAGGGAAAAATCAGAATTTTGATTCAAGCTGGCTCCCAGTAGCAGATTTAGCAGAGACCAACGGAAAAGGAATGAACTCAAACCAGAGCTAGTCAGTCTGACAGCAAATGTCAAAAAAATGCAGGGTTTTTTGTTTGTTTGTTTGTTTGTTTGTTTTTTGTGACAGTTTCACTTTGTTGCCCTCAACAGAGTGCCATGGCATCACAGCTCACAGCAACCTCAAATTCTTGGGCTCAAGTTATTCTCTTGCCTCAGCCTCTCAAGTAATCTGGGACTACAGGCACCTGCCATGACAACCGGCTATTTTTAGGGATGGGGAGTCTCACTCTAGGTCAGGCTGGTCTCGAACTCATGAGCTCAGGTGATCTGCCTGTCTCAGCTTCCCAGAGTGCTTGGATTACTGACATGAACCACCATGCCCAGCCTAAGAAATATGGCTTTTCTGAAAATGAGTACACTGCTTGCCTTATTCCATTTTGTACTGCTATAACAGAATACCACAGACTGAATAATTTTTAATGAACAGATTTTATTGTCTAACAATCCTGAAGGCTGGGAAGTCCAAGGTTGAGGGGCCAGCATCTAGTGAAGGCCTTCTTGCCACATCACCACATGGTAGGAGGACAAAGAGAAGGGGCAGCATGGGGCCGGGGGACTCATCCTTTATAAGGAGCCCTATTCCCCTAGAATGGCATTAATCCATTCACCAGGGCAAAGCTCTCACAGCCTCATCACCTCTTAAAAGTCCCACTTCTTAACACTGCTGCACTGGACGCCAAGCTTCCAGCACATGAACTTTGGGGACACACTCAAACCACAGCATTGCCTATGGCCTGTAATCTGACAAGGAGTCCTTAAAACGAAACTTTGTGAAGTTGGCTGATTTACATCTCTTGCATAGGTCCTAGTGCCAACTCATTGCTCACAATAACAAATGCTCTAATCTGTCCTTCGTCATCAGACTATATCCTTCCTTCTCTATTGGAACTGAGATTCCCTCTTTTTATGAAATTATAGTGATGGTTGGTGCTATTTGCCTTTTTTGATATCTTTATTTGGCAAAATAAAATATTGGCAACCTATCTCAATTTCCAAATTTTTTACTAATATTTGTGGGGGGGGGGTGTTCTTTTTTACTGGTATTTGAACTCAAAGTTGGAACCTATGGCATAGCTCTGGCTTTAGAGAGATTTTCAGGTGACTCAGAGCTCAGAAGGGAGTGGGACACAGGAGACACTTGGTTCCCAGGGCTCCAACTAAGCCAGTCAGGCTGTAGGACATCACTGAGCAATTAGAACATTATCAACAAACAAAAAAAAGTGTATTGAGTACAAAACCAAAAGTGATTGGCAGTCCCAGACCAAGAGTTCCATCCATGGCAGGGAGTCAAGGGCTCTGCTTCAGGGGTGGTCTGCATAGCCCTGGAAGAATTCATTGCAGATGGTGCTGACAAGGGCCAGAAACACAGCATACTCCTGGAAGTCCATCTGCTGGTCACTGTTCTCATCAAGGTCACTCATCAACTTCTTCAGCTCCTCCTCATCCACCTTCTCCTGAAAGCAAGAGGGAACAAGGTCAATGTAAGGCAGCCCCGGCCCAACTCCACATCAAACACCCAGAGCCCTCATAGACTCACAGGCCAGCAGCTGGGCACACAGGGCAGGGAGCTCGGGGAGCTACTAAGAGGCCTGTGAGTATGGACAGAAGACACTCATTAGTGAGTCTCCAGCATGCCCCTTCCCCCAGGCATGGGAAAGACACTGGGCCCCTAAGCCACACCACAGGAACCCCACAAGGTAGGTGCTCTCCTTTACCAGCAGGGTGAACTCAGAAAAGGCAAACACTTTCGATACCAACCAAAACGATTAGAGGCTCGGCACCTATAACTCAGTGGTTACATACACTGACGGATTCGAACCCAGCCCAGGCCTGCTAAACAACAATGACAACAACAACAAAAATAGTTGGGCGTTGTGGCGGGCACCTGTAGGTCCAACTACTTGGGAGGCTGAGGCAAGAGTTTGAAGCTTAAGCCCAAGAGTTTGAGGTTGCTGTGAGCTGTGATGCCACATTACTTCATTGAGGGTGACATAGTGAGACTCTGTCTCAAAAAAAAAAAAAAAGAAAGAAAGTTTAATCAAAAACTATAAAAGGAAAAAAAGGACCTCTTATGTTCAAAGCCTGAGGCCTGACTTTGGGAGTAGCCATGAGGGCATGGGGCAAATGCAGAGCTGATTGCACCTCCCTGCAGACTGTCTCAGGTGCATGCCGTCAGTGGGCTCTCCTCTCCCTACACACTTTCTTAGTCTGGCACCTAAACATGGATAGTCAGGCTGGACATGGTGGCTTGGGCCTGTAATCCCAGCACTCTGGGAGGCCCAACTGGGTGGATCACTTAAGTTCAGTAGTTCAAGACCAGCCTGAACAAGAGGGAGCCCCCATCTCTACTAAAAATAGGAAAACTAGCCAGGTGTTGCAGAGAGCACCTATAGTCCCACTTGACTTGGAGTTTGAGGTTTCTGTGAGCTGTGATTCCATGGCACTCTACCCAGGGCAACAGAGTGAGACTTTGTCTGAAACAAACAAACAAACAAACAAACAAACTTGGACAGTCAGAAGGAAAGAGAACACACACAGTATGTGATCTTGGCCAGTCATGTCCCCTTTCTAGCCTCTCCAGTGAGGGGATCAGACAGACAAACTGCACAGCTCTCAAACCTCACTCCCACTACCATAAGCCCTGAAGCAAAAGTGGGGAGGGAGGAAGGGCTTGCCCCACCTGGTGCCCTGGGCCTGGAGAGGGAGAGGTATATCCAGCACTCCATACTCACACCGGGCCTGCCCTCCCCCCAGCCTACCCCCACTCACCTCCACTCACCCCCACAAAGCTCAGCAGCTCCTTCTCCAGAAGTTTTTTCATCTCCCCCTTACTCAGCTTGAACTTGTCCCCCTCTTGGCCGGAGTATTTGTGGAAGGTGGTGACCATCACAGCCAGTGCCTGCTCCAGGGGACTGGACATCTTGGATCTGGGGCCCAGAGGTGGCAGGCAAGGAAGATATCCACCAAGGATTTTGGGACCTCATTCCAGGACCTATTTCTTCCTGTGCCCCAAACTACCTTACCAAACTGTCTTTGATGGGAAGACAGGGGCTCTAACTGCTCCTCAGACCCTGGCTGATGCTAACCCTCCACCTACGTCTGGAGTCACCAAGGGGAGGGCCTCATGCCTCTTCCAATCATGAGGAACACACCCTTGACAACAGGGCTCCCGTTTGAGTGTCCATGGGAAGTGACTCTGCACTCAGATGCAGTGCCCCCACGTGTAAACCCGGGACTGTGCTGCAGTGCCCCCACGTGTAAACCCGGGACTCTGCTGCAGTGCCCCCACGTGTAAACCCGGGACTCTGCTGCAGTGTCCCTACATGTAAACCCGGGACTCTGCTGCAGTGCCCCCACGTGTAAACCCGGGACTCTGCTGCAGTGCCCCCACGTGTAAACCCGGGACTCTGCTGCAGTGCCCCTACATGTACACCTCCTACTCCTTGGCCTAGACCCCCAAAGAAGGACCCATCCCCAGACTGAGAGACCTAGCAGAGAGCCTCAGAGTAACCCCTGATGTAAGATCTCATAGAGAAACCTAGAAAAAGACACTTCAATAATCTGATACTTCACAGAAGATCCTGTAAAGTGGAAACCCCAGAGAGGCCCCAGCCCAATCCACCCAAGAAAGCCAGAATGAAAAAAACTATAGGGATGAAGATCAAAGCAGGGGGACAAAGGCAGAGACCTCCCTACCCAGCCCTCACCAGGACAGAGATACTCACCAGACTAGGCAGCACAGAGAGACCCAGGAAGGAGAACAAAGTGGCCAGGCACCCAGGCTGGGGATTTATATACCAGCCCCACCAGCCCCCAACTTGGCGTTTTGGGAAACCAAACCTGCCTTAACCTGATACTGCCACAGCCTGGCCTCTGGCCACCCCCACCCACCCCATTCTGGCCCCCTCCCTCCCAGGACTGCCCGCTCTACAAACACCTGGAGGAGGGCTCTAGACCTGGACCGGGGCAGCCTTGGAGCCAAACCAAGCCATATAGAGAAATGGGAGGTGTCATGGGGACAGAGCAGCCTGAGCCAGGGTTGATGGACTATCTCCTGCCAGGTCCATTCTCATTTAAAAAAAAAAAAAAAAAAAAAATGCCTGTGAGTCATAGCCCCTCCTGTGTCAGAGGCTGCAGGCACATGCCAAGACTTCACAGCATGGATACATGTGATATGCATATGTATCCATGCATGTGTCTCTGTGTGTGTGAGAGAGAGAGAGACGGTCTGGGGCCACCCTTAAGTAGCTAGGGGTCAGAGAAGGCAGCTGGGGACACCAGGTAGAGGGCAGGGCTAACCTCAGGAGTTCAGGGAGTGAAGTTACTTCTTTTTTTTTTCTTTTGAGACAGAGTCTCACTTTGTTATCCTCCACAAAGTGCCATAGCATCACAGCTCGCAGCAACCTCAAACTCTTGGGCTCAAGCGATCCTCTTGCCTCAGCCTCCCTAATAGCTGGGACTACAGGTGCCCACCACAACACTCAGCTATTTTTTTTTTTTTTTATTTTGAGACAGAGTCTCACTATGTCACCCTTAATGAAGTAATGTGGCATCACAGCTCACAGCAACCTCAAACTCTTGGACTTAAGTGATTCTCTTGCCTCAGCCTCCCAAGTAGCTGGGACTACAGGAGCCCTCCACACCCTCTGGCTATTTTTTGGTTGTAGTTGTCATTATTTGGCAGGCCGGCTAGATTCGAACCCGCCAGCTCCAGTGTATGTGGCCAGTGCCCTAGCCGCTGAGTTACAGGCACCAAGCTACCCTGGCTATTTTTAGAGACAAGGTCTCCCTCTTAGCCAGGCTGGTCTCAAACTCATAAACTCAGACAATCTACCTGCCTGGACTTCCCAGAGTGCTAGGATTATAGGCGTGAGCCACCATGCCTGACCCCCAGAATACTTCATAATGAGGTAATAAAGTAACTGGGTGTGCACAGTAGACACGAGATGAAAGGCCCTTTTCATGTATTTTGCTAGTCTTATTAGCTTTCTACTACAAATTATTGCCAGAAACAATGAGTTAAGCATTTAAAAAGTAACCCACCAAGGGTGGTGCCTGTGGCTCAGTGAGTAGGGTGCCAGCCCCATATACCAAGGGTGGCAGGTTTGAACCCAGCCCTGGCCAAGCTGCAACAAAACAAACAAAAAAAATAGCCAGGCATTGTGGCAGGCACCTGTAGTCCCAGCTACTCCAGAGGCTGAGGCAAGAAAATCGCCTAAGCCCAGGAGGTGGAGGTTGCTATGAGCTGTGATGCCACAGCACTCTACCAAGGGTGACAAAATGAGACTCTGTCTCTTAAAAAAAAAAAAAAAAAAAAGTAAGCCACCAAAACAAAGGATTACAGTGGTGTCACCATTCCATCACAAGCTCAATTTTGAGCACATTATTGTGTTTTGTTCTGTTTTGTTGCAGTTTTTGGCCAGGGCTGGGTTTGAACCCGCCACCATTGGCATATGGGGCTGGCGCCCTACTCCTTTGAGCCACAG
Organism: Loris lydekkerianus; assembly: GCA_963574355.1. Classification (NCBI taxonomy): domain Eukaryota; kingdom Metazoa; phylum Chordata; class Mammalia; order Primates; family Lorisidae; genus Loris; species Loris lydekkerianus. The sequence continues at coordinate 4,277 of CAUYPK010068093.1, read as the reverse complement.
GTGCTGCCTTTTTTTTTTTTTTTTGCAGTTTCTGGCCAGGGCTGGGTTTGAACCCGCCACCTCCAGCATATGGGACGGGCACCCTACTCCTTTGAGCCATAGACACTGTCCCGTTCTTATACTGGGGAGATGAGATAGTTACAGGTAACCCTGAATTTTTCCTGCATCTTCAGATACCCTCTGTCAAGGTTTCTGGTGGGGATGGAATTAGAACCCACTGAGTAGGAGGCCTCTGGGACTGGAGATTGGACTTCTCTGCCTCTGTCCTCTGATGAGGCTACACCTAGGCAGAAGCCCTGGTGGCATGCCTAGCCCACAGCCCCAAGCACAACGGCAGTGGTGGAAAGCTGTGACTTGGAATGACAGCTGCATTGACAGGAAAAGAACTTTCCAGAACTAAACTACCAGAGATTCCATTTGCACTTCAGAGCATGAAGGAGCAGGGCATCAGCAGACAGGCCCCTGTGTGTAAGAAGGGGTCTGGAATGACAGGGAAGCTGTGAGAAGAGGGGTTGCCCTGCACACCATTAGGGGTACAGGAGTCTATGGGAAGTGTAAGGAAGCCCTCAGGTGGCAAAGGATGAGGAGGAAAACTTTGGCCTCCTCTGTCCCAGGTAGAGGATGGGTGAATGGGTAGGGTGCTTGGGGCAGAAGTATGGAGCTGGACAGCATCCAACTCTGGAGGCCAGGCCTGAGGTAGAGGTCCAGCCAGGACCACAGCCCCAGGGAAAGGCAAATACCCCAGCCACTCAGCCATTGGCATCCCAGCCTAGTATACCCCTCCCAGGGCCTCCTTCTTCTCTGGGCCTTTGTCTACCCCAATCCCAGTCTGGCCACCACCCTTCCTGTGGGCCCAGGTGCCCTCCACATGCCAGAAGTCAGGCAGCTTCTTTCACCTTCTTCTGTCCCCTCCTCCGGATCTAGGTGACTCACTGTGGTTCCAGGCCCAGATGCCCAGGCAATGACTCAGCGGCACCACCCTCCTCCCTCAGGGCCAGGGCAGCTGCAGTCCCAGAACAGCAGGCAGAAACCCCAACCAGCCTGGAGACAACAGCACAAGCGTAGAGACCTACAAAGTGGAACTGTGAATTATGACCCCCAAGAGAATCAGACTGAGAACTGACAGGGTCAGCTCTGATGATAAACTGGTTTCTTCCTGGGGCCACCGTGGGACTCAATCCAGCCTGAGCAACAGAGATAAAGTCAGGCCTGGAGCCCCCAGTGTCCTCTGCTGTACCTTGGCACAGCCATCCAGTGTCCCCTGCTCCCGAAGGCATTTGAACCCCTCACATTACTTATCTTCTTCTCAAAAACTACTTCAGGGGGAACTCAGCCAAGGGTGAGGCCCAATAGCTTGCTGTGCTCAGCTCTTCTCTGCAGCTCTGTTATTATTTTTTTTGTCTTTTACGTGTTTTTTTAATATATGATTTTGAGATCCTTTCCAAGAGGATCTCAAAATCCTCTGTGCCCTGCCTTCTTTCTCCTTCTTTCTTTTCTCTCTCTCTTCTTATTAAATTATAGCTGTGTACATGAATCAATCGTGAGGTACAATGTGCTGGTTTTATATACAATTTGAAATATTTTCATCAAACAGGTTAACATAGCCTTCATGGCATTTAGCTCTGTTATTTTAACCAAGAGCCTCAGCAGGGTCCTCCCTGCAGGGAAGCTGCAGTGGGTCCCATAAAGCCTGGCAAGGCTGTACTCTTGGTGGCCCACCTGCCTTCCAACCCCCTGAGTCCACTGCAGGGCACACACCAGTGCACACTGGGCGTGGCTGAGACCCGTTGCCTATGCTGCTCTTCCCTCTGCTCAGAATGTGCCTACACCACCTACCCTTCAAAGCCCAGTTAGATGCCACCCACCTTACAGCGCCTTCCCAGACCCAACTAGATTCGGTGTTTAGCTTTTTGTCCTATACAAAGCACTACTTCTGTCCTTTGTGTGCTGAGAGCATTCCGGTTTTGACGGAACCACTTGTGTGCTTGTCTCTTGCCCTTGCCCCTACGGGGTGAGCTCACTGGCAGAGGCTGGGCCTTCTTTCTGAGTGATCTGGGGGCCTGTCTGCCCATACCAGCTGCCTGCCCGGCTTCACAGCTGCCGAATGGCATTGGGGGTACCAGAGTAGCATGCGTGAGCCCAGGGGTCCTTCTCACCTCCTGAAAACTCTGATCGTGCTACCGAGGAAGGATTTCTCCTCAGGATCCCAAGAATGGCACTGAGACACCCAGCTGGAAAACAGCTCTCAAAGCTGCAAACCCCAGGGGCGCCTGCCCGAAAGGGACGCTGGGCGGTGAGGGAGCGGTGAAAACTCCTCTGAGGGCAGAGACAGAAGCAGAAGGCAGGCAGGACCGACAGAGGCCGCCAGGTGGAAAACTCAGAGGGGCAGAGAGGGCAAGGACCCACGGAAGGGACTTGGGGAGGGGCGGAGATAAATAGAACAAGGCGAGAGGACCGCAGGGAGACGAGATTTCCAGGGGCAGCACTGCCTGTGATCAGGTGCTGTGTCTCAGACCTGAGGCCAAGACTGTGCCCACAAATGACCGTATTCCTGAGACCGGTGATAAGCATACCAATGTGCCCTTAACTTGCTCTGTGACCTTGAGCAATCCCCTGCTCAGGAGAGGTGAATGGGACAATCCCTGGAGCTTGATCCCGCTCTGACAATCTCCGATGCTCTGTGAAGGCAGGAACTCGGGACACAGGCAGGCAGCCGGGCAGCCAAGGCAACGGCTCTGCGGTGCCCCGCCACCGCCCCCACCGCAGCCGGGCGCTGACTTTTCCACCAGCCTGCAGGGTTTTGCCTCCGGCTCTGCCCCCCGGCGGCCTCAGTGTGTCACTGCAGGGGCGCGGTCTGCAGTCCCCGCCCCGCCCTTGGACAGCCGGGTCTCCGACCCCGCCCCGCCCTGCGCGCCAGTTCTCCCAGCGCCCGCCGGGCTCCAGACTCACGCCGCAGGAGCCTAGCCGACTCATCCCCAGGAGCATTTCCATAACCACACTTGCTTCGCACAGAAGGGGTTTCCCGGACAGTCCCTGCTCGGAATTTCCCCCCTGGACCTCTCAGATGGAAGCCAGATACCTGGGGGTTCTTTTAAAAGCCAGAGGATGGGGCCAGGGCGGAACTAGATGCCAGAAGTGCTGGCCAGTGCCACGTTCTGCGCGCCCCCCTTTCCGTGGGCGGTTCCCTGGAAATGGTCTCTGTGGGCCCCAGCTGGACGTCCCGGCGTTGCCTCCGACTCACTGTGTAACCTCGCAACTCTAGGCTTGCCGGATAGATCAGCATGAGAAAACCGGATGGGCTCAGGTCAGCGCGAATTTGCCGTTGGTATTTGCCGCAGGGTGGGGCTGACGCTAGGCAGCATCTGTGAGTCAGACGCGGTCTGCGTATTACCCGGTTTAGTTCACAGGACAATCCCAGCAAGTTGGGACAAGCTGACCCCACTTTATAGAGAAGAAACTGACCCCTGAGAGCCCTAGCATCCTATTCAGGCTCAGCCCAGCATCTCGCGTGTCCTCTCCACCCCCACACCCACTTCTCAGCCCCACTTTAGGGCCCATTTTCTCTGCCTCTGTGGTTCTAGCATTTTCTTTCTTGTCTTCAAATGCTCTCTGGCCTGAATTTAAAAATAAACTTAATTGCTGGGTTCTGTTTATTGCAGCCCAATTCATAATTGCTAAGTAATGGAGAAAGCCCAAGTGCCCATGATCCACGAATGGATTAATAAACTGTGGTATATGCACACCATGGAATATTATGCAGCCTTAAAGAAAGATGGAGATTTTACCTCTTTCATGTTTACATGGATGGAGCTGGAACACATTCTTCTTAGCAAAGTATCTCAAGAATGGAAGAAAATGTATCCAATGTACTCAGTCCTACTATAAAACCAAGTTATAGCTTTCATATGAAAGCCATAACCCAATTATAGCCCAAGAATATGGGGAAAGGGGATGGGAGGGGAGAGGGGAGGATGGGTGGAAGGAGGGTAATTGGTGGGACCACACCTATGGTGCATCTTACAAGTGCATTTCTTATGTGTAATTTACTAAATGTAGAATATAAATGTCTTAACACAATAGCTAAGAAAATACCGTGAAGGCTATGTTAACGAGTTAGATGAAAATATTTCAAATTGTATATAAAACCAGCACATTGTACCCCACGATTGTATTAATGTACACAGCTATGATTTAATAAAAAAAAAATTGTTTTTAAAGCCACTCATACCAGAATAGTAGACACCCAGCAGTCACTGGCTGTTAGCAATGACTAAATC
>CAUYPK010068091.1:0-26422 GCA_963574355.1 Loris lydekkerianus | reverse complement strand
TTTGCATCTTACAAGGGTACATGTGAAACTTAGTAAATGTAGAATATAAATGTCTTAACACAATCACCAAGAAAATGCCAGGAAGGCTATGTTAACCAGTGTGATGAAAATATGTCAAACAGTATATAAAACCAGTGTATGGTGCCCCATGATTGCATTAATGTACACAGCTATGATTTAATAATAAATAAAATTTTTAAAAAAGAATAAATCTGCCCATTTATATAGGCAGATGTATACAGAAGCATTTCCTTTTTTTTTTTTTTTGAGACAGTCTCACTGTCTTGCCCGAGGCTAGATGCCTTGGCAACAGCCTAGCTCACAAAAATCTTAAACTCCTGGGTTCAAGTGATCCTCCTGCCTCAGCTTCTCAAGTAGCTGGAACTACAGGTGCCTGTCACAACAACCAATTACTTTTTCTGTTTTTAGTAGAGACAGGTTCTCAGTTTTCATCAGGCTGGTCTTGAAGTCTTGAACTCAAGACATCCTCCCACCTCAGCCTCCCAGAGTGCCAGGATGGCAGGTGTGAGCCACCACCCAGCCACTTTAAGTACCTTACAATGAAGCTCTACTCACCAGGTGAACAGTAGAATGGAGCTGGGAAATAGTCTCCTGACTTTTTTGCTTAGCTTCTTTAACTCTGCTGAGAGCCTGCAGGTAGGCACGTGAGCGCAGCTTGGTAGACAGGGATCCTAGTCTAACGTAGTAACTTGGCTTCTGAACTACATCAAATCCTTCAACTTTTTTTGCCTCTTTTTCTGAAATTAGAAAAAAAAAAAGGAGGGGGGAGAACACTTAGGGGATCACAGCTATAAATCATATAAACCCCAGAATCAAACCTGGGTCTTGACTTTGTCAATTCTACCCAACAAGCTAGCAATTATGCACTCCTTTTCCCAACACTCCTCAAGTCACCTGCTGTGCTTGACCACCCCGAAGATATTACTATCTCTGATACATGTTTGTCTATGCATGTGTCTTCCATGAGAGTGAGCTTTCTGAGCAACACAGTTCCTGGCACATAGTGCCCACTATGTGCCTACTATGCTGAAGGTTTTTTTTTAATGATGATTCTGTATAATTACCTATAATCCATTTACAGAAAATACTGATCAAAGCTAATCTATCCTGGGCAGCACCTCTGGCTCAATGGGTAGGGTGCCAGCCTCATATACCAAGGGTGGCAGGTTCAAACACAGCCCCTGCCAAACTGCAACAAAAAAAAATAGCTGGGCGTTGTGGCAGGCACCTGTAGTTCCAGCTACTCCGGAGGCTGAAGCAAGAGAATCACCTAAGCCCAAGAGTTGGAGGTTGCTGTAAAGTGTGACACCATGGCATTCTACCAAGGGTAATAAAGTGAGACTCTGTGTCTGAGGGAAAAAAAAAAAAGCTGGGTGGCGCCTGTGGCTCGAAGGAGTAGGGTGCTGGCCCCATATGCTGGAGGTGGCAGGTTCAAACCCAGCCCCAGCCAAAAACTGCAAAAAAAAGAAAAGCCATCAAAAACAACTGATGGTATAGTAGCTGCCCATACTGTTAGACTGTGCCCCTTCCCACTGTTTTGTGACAGAGTCTCACTCTATTGCCCAGGCTAGAAAGTTTCAAAACTTACTATGTACAGTTCAACGTAACCTTAACACACTGCTGAGAGGTCATGGGTTTTCTGGTAACATAGATAGTTTCTGCATAAAATTGCTGGTCAGCAATGTGTTTACATAGCAGCTGTTCCCAGATTCATTTCTCCCAGTCTCAATTCCTGGTTGCCACAAATTCAGCCTTCCCACCTCATCTCTCAGTTGCTTATAATATAGAATCACTTTACACCTCTAACAATACATCGTTGACTGGCAATTTTACACAGAAACTACCCATATTACTGGCTAACTCGTGACTGGTCAGCAATGAGTTAAGATTGCTTTAAGAAGAAAAACCTCTATAGCCAGAAGGATAAGTGGTTTTCTAGGGAAGGAAGTGAGGATCAACTACAAACAGGGGTTTTGGGAGGTGGCAGTAATGTTCTAAAACTGGATTATAGAGATGGTTGCACAATCCCATAAATATAGACCGGAGGCAATTATATCTCAATGAAGCTGTTGAAAGAAAGGTTAGTCTGAGACATTCTGACAGAACATTCTTTTGGCTCAGCGCCTGTGGCTCAAGCAGCTAAGGTGCCAGCCACATGCACCTGAGCTGGCGGGTTCGAATCCAGCCAGGACCCACCAAACAAAAATGATGGCTGCAACCAAAAAATAGCTGGGCGTTGTGGCAAGCGCCTGTAGTCCCAGCTACTTGGGAGGCTGAGGCAAAAGAATTACCTACGCCCAGGAGTTGGAGGTTGCTGTGAGCTGTGTGACGCTACAGCATTCTACTGAGGGCAATAAAGTGAGACTGTCTCTAAATAAAAAAAAAAAATCCAATTACCTAGCTCTTCTTCGGTGAGAGGGAGGTACTGGTCTACCAGAAGCTCTGATTTGGTGAGCGCATTTTCTACCCCACTATTCACAAGCTGCATCACCCGACTTCCCAAGACCGTGTTGATGCTGCCATTGACAACAGACTTGGTCTTCTCCACACTGCCAGTCACCGCTCCTTTGGTCTTATCCATCACCCCTGTGATTGTGCTGGCCACGGAGTCCTTGGCCCCGGTCACAGAAGTTGTCACAGCATCCTTCACCCCAGTCACTGCACCTTTGGCATTGGCAACAACCTACAAGAGGAAAAGCAGACCATTTGGCTTATGAGAAAACAAACAAAAACACATATCTGAACTAAGGCAGCACAGGTGAAAAGAAGGAATCTGGTTCTTTCACTCTCTAGCTTTAAGACTTGGGCAAGTCACTTAGGTATGATGAGCCTGAATTTCCCTATCAGGTATATCTGCTCTACCTGCCACCTCAAAGACTATTGGAGAAGCAAATGAGATAACGGACATGAAATCTGTCAGTTTGTCAGGCGGTAAGTCTTTGTTTTTTAACTAGATGAACTTTCGGTGATATATTGGGAGTACTCTGGAATGGGTGTTTCCATGTTGGCATGTTTATACTGAGTAGCTTGTGCCTGCCCATTGGCACAGACACAGATACCAGGCACATCTAGCCATTTACACACAGTCCCAAAAGGCCAACATGAGAGGGATGTCAGTTATCCATCCACCCCACTGGACGTGCTCTCAGGCATCTGTCACTCATATAAAGATGTCCCAATCACCAGCCTGTCCAAGCTTCACTCACAATACCCAAAGGTAGCCTCTGGGAACAGCTAACCATTTTCCTCATTTTGCTCAAACATGAAAGAGAAGATACAAACTAGTACAAAAGATTCTCTCCTTTTGTGCCTATGAACACAATTATATGTTTGCATGCTTGACTGAATTCAGTTCCCCCAAAAAACTATACAAGTATCTTGACAACAGAAGATTGATATTAGAAAGCTGAGCACAGTGGCTCATGCCAATAATCCCAACACTCTGGGAGGCCAAGGCAGGTGGATTGCCTGAGCTCATGGGTTCAAGACCAGCCTGAGCAAGAGCAAGACCCTTGTCTCTAAAAATAGCTGGGCTTTGTGGCAGGCACCTGTAATCCCAGCTACTCAGGAGGCTGAGGCAAGAGAATCACTTGAGACCAAGAGCCTGAGGCTGCACTCTACCAGGGGCAAGAAAGTGGGACTGTCTATAAAAAAAAAAAAACCCACTGATATTAGGGAAGTAAACCAAGTGAGTTTAGTGAGTTCTGGGTTGCTGCAAGGGAGACAAAGGTGAAGCCATTGAGAGATAATGGCCGTCAGTCCAACTAAACTAACTCAGTTCTACTTTTTATATTGGACTGCGGGGGGTGGGTGGGAGAGGAAGAAGACATGAAAGATTTCCTCTAGGGCAGCAGTTCTCAACCCCTTTGTAACAATGAAAATACATCACAGCATTAGGAAGGTTGAGAACTGCTCTAGGGGTATCTTAGGTAAAGAACATAAAGTTTTCAAAGCCATTTCATAAACTGGTGACTTGAACAAGATCACCCATGAAAGGTGAAAACCTAGGTCCTGACTTAGTCCAGTATCATTTTTATTAAGAGAAAATGGCTTTAGGCCTTCGTGTGCCCCGTCAGGCCCCATACAAAGAGGGTAGTGAAGGCTGGCAGGGTTAACAGCACTACACCCCTCCACTTAAAAACTGGATTACAAGGGACAAATTTTCCAGTGGAATTAAATAGAATTAAAGATACTTTATCATCACAGTTATATGAGTAAATGGGAAGAAACAAAACTTTCATTTAGTTATTCTTCTAGTATCCTTTCTTGTACTATTTCATGAAGGGCTAATTCTATCAAGAACAGCTAATAGTTAACGTTAAACTCTTTTAAGTGATAATAAAGTAAAAATGATTTGCTCTTATCACTTACAAATTCAATCTTTTCTTCTTCCAAGCCAAGATATTTCTTCCTCAGTAAGAGTAAACTGTCCACAGAACTAGGTTACTTTACAAGAACATCAAATTTCTTCCTCTTACAGGAGGGGTAGAATACGCGAATGGAAAAATGCCCTCTGGCATACTCCAGTCATGCTCCTACAGTACTCACAGGACAGATTAAATTGACATACAGTGTCCCCGTCCTGTGAAATAGGCAAGAGAAGAAGTTTCTCTTTTTTAGAATCACCTAAGCCCAAGAGCTGGAGGTTGCTGTGAGCTGTGACGCCACTGCACTCTACCAAGGGGACAAAGTGAGACTCTGTCTCAAAAAAAAAAAAAAAGTTTCTCTTTTTCATTTCTACAGCTGTAGGAAGAAACACTCCATGTTATGGCATGCCTTGGGAGATATATGGACTTCTTACAGTGACTTTCTAGGGACTGCCACCATGTCACCTTAGAGGCTACAGAAAGAACATGGTAGAAAGACCATTAGAATGAGGGCCAAACAAAGCAATGAGATGGTCTAAATGACTACCAGACGACCTCCAAGTATTAAGTTTTGTTACCTGTGAAATGACAAAACCATCTAATGGTTATATGTATTAGATACATATAACCAGGCTAGTAGGCTAGTTTAGAATAAGTAAGATTTGGCCAGGAAGCCCATTTGTAACTTGACATACGAACTTTTTTTTCCCCCCAAATTAATATAAAGGTACATTGTTGCTTTCAATTCTAAAGTAAAATATATAGACCTTTTTGTAAAGGGTTGCCAACCAAGACAAGCTTGAACTCCCAGTCCTATAAACAGTGGTTATATTGTTGTCTGGTTTTATCTAAAAAGCAGTTCAGGAAGTAACAGAGTGGCCATTATTCTTTCAAACATATAACCAGATCCACATTGAGGGAACAAGTAAGTATTTGCCCATTTGTGGCATGCACAGCCTGCATTAATAGGTAAAACATATGTGAGGTGTCAAGCTTCAGTATTTTTGTCTCACACTCACCTGAGTTGATGGCTGATTCAGGATAGGCAGTCTCTCCTCAATTCTGTCCAGCCCTTTACAGGCATAGGTATTGGCAACTGCAACTGGAAGAATCACAAATGGGAAAAGGTTAATTTAACACTGTAAGTACAGAATGAACACACATTATACCTATGACTTTTGCCTTATTAAAAAAAAAAAAAAAATGACAGACTGTTGATCTTTCACCACAAAAGGCACTGCCTGCTTCTCTAGCTCAGACAGGAAGAAGCTTGGCAGGTTACTGGCAACTTTCGTCCATGGATAGGGAAATAAGGGGGTGTGAGGGAGGCGCAGAGGCAGAGGCAGTGACAGGCCAGCCAGGAAAATGACGAGGAAGGTACTTTTTCATCAACTGGTCTCCAATGTTAAAGCCAAGAATAGCCGGGCCTTCCCTGAACCTTCATTCAGGGAATAAAGTATCTGGAGATTCTCTCAAAATTAGCATTTCCTTGGAGAATATATTCAGGACAATTTGAATCTATGCTCCCCAGTTGGAATCCTTAACTTGGGCCCAAATAAACTCTCTTCTTAGAGTTAAAAAATGTTTTTTTCCAAAAAAAACCTAAAAACATATCTACACAAAAACTTGTATATGAATGTTCACAGAAGCATTAATCTACAAAAAGTAGAAGCAACTGAATGTCCATCAACTGATGAATAAACATAGTCAATTTACACACTGGAATATTATTCCACAATAAAAAGGGATGAGGTACTGACATGCTACAACGTGAACGAACTTTATTTATTTATTTAGAGACAGAGTCCCACTATGTCACCCTTGGTAGACATATGGTGTCACAGCTCACAGCAACCTCAACTCTTGGGCTTAAGTCCTTGATTCTCTTGCCTCAGTCTCCCGAGTAGCTGGGACTACAAGCACCTGCCACAATGCCTGGCTATTTTCTTTTTTGTTGTAGCTGTTCTTGTTTAGCAGGCCTGGGCTGGGTTTGAACCCACCAGCCTCAGTGTATGTGGCAGGCGCCAAACCTGAACTTTGAAAACATTAGGTGAAATGAAAGAAGAGAGTAGCAGGCTGGGTGCAGTGGCTCACACCTAAAATCCTGGTACTATAGGAGGCCAACATCAAAGAACTGCTTGAAACCAGGTGTTCGAGACCAGCTTGGGCAACACAGTGAGACACTGTCTCTACAAAAAAGCTTTAGAAGTTAACCAAGAGTTGTAGCATCCATCTGTAGCCCCAAGTACTTGGCAGGCTAAGGCAGGAAAATCACTTGAGCATAGAAGTTTAAGGTTGTAGTGAGCCACTATACACTAGCCCAGGCAGGGCAGGGTGGCTCACGCCTGTAATCCTAGCACTCTGGAAGGCCGAGACAGGTAGATTGCTTGAGCTCACGAGTTTAAGACCAGGCTGAACAAAAGTGAGACCCCGTCTCTACTAAAAATAGGAAAACTGAAGCAAGAGGATCGCTTAAGCCAAAGAGTATGAGGTTGCTGTGAGCTATGATGCTACAGCACTCTATCTAGGGCAACAGCTTGAGACTCTGTCTCAAAAACAAATAAATAAAGTGAAAAAAAAGAAACCCACATATTTTATATTTTATAATTCTGTTTCTATGAAATATCCAGAACAGTCAAATCCATAAAAACTGAAAGTAGATTAGCAGTTGCCCAGGGCAGTACAGAAGAAATGGGGAGTAAATGCTAAGGAGTATGAGGTTTCTTCTTTTTTTATTTTGATAAATTACATCACTGGGCTGGGCCCAAAATCTCACCCCTGTAATCCTAGCATTCTGGGAGGGCTAGAAGGAACCCACTTTAACCATTTTTTTTTTAATTTTGAGACAAGAGTCTCACTATCTTGCCCACAGTAGAATGCCATAGCATCATAGCTCACAGCAACCTCAAATTCTGGGGCTCAAGCAATCCTCTTGCCTCAGCCTCCCAAGTAGCTGTTGACTACAGGTACCAGCCACAACACCCGGCTATTTTTAGAACTAAGATCTCTCAGGCAGAGCCTGTGGCTCACTGAGTAGGGGTGCCAGCCCCATATACCAAAAGTGGTGGGTTCAATCAAACCTGGCTCTGGACAAACTGCAACAACAAAATAAATAAATAAATAAATAACAAAAAAAGAAATGCGATCTCTCTCTTGCTCAGGCTGGTCTCGAACTCCTAAGCTCAAGCAATCCACCCACCTCGGCCTCCCAGAGTGCCGGAATCACAGGCCTGAGCCACCAGGCCTGGCCCCACTTTAATCTTTTTTTTTTTTTTTTTTTTTTTTAGACAGGCTTAAGCTGTCACCCTGGGTAGAGTGCCGTGGCATCAAAGCTCACAGCAACCTCAAACTCTTGGGCTTAACTGATTATCTTGCCTCAGCCTCCCAAGTAGCTGGGACTACAGGCGCTCACCACACAACTGGCTATTTTTTGTTGTTATTGTTGCAGCTGTCATTGTTTTAGCTGGCCTGGTTGGGTTCAAACCCGCCAGCCTGGGTATGTAGTCGGCACCCTATCCACTGAGCTATGGGCGTAGCCTACTTTAACTATTTTTAAGTATATGATTCTGTGGCATTAAGTTCATTCACAACATTGGACAACCACTACTACTGTCCACTTTCAAAACATTTTCATCACCCCAAACAGAAACTGGGTTGACATTTCTTTCTGGAGTGATAAAAATGTTTTAAAATTCATTGTGGTGATGATTGCATAACTCTGTGAATATATTAAAAGCCATGAAATTATATATTTTAATGTGTGAACTGTGTGTTAATTGCATCTCAACATAAAGATGTTATTACAAATAAAAAAGAAGTTTGTGTACATACACTATGTGATCCCAAGAAAGTTATTTCAATTCACCCCCGAATCATATTGCTTATGATTTCAGTTGCCAACGTAGAAGTATCCCTTGGGAGTTTTTTATTAAAGCATCAGGAACATCTGCCATTGCTAGGAAGTAAGCCTTCTACTGAAGGAGGTTGCTCCATGGTTTCTAGGTAAAGGGAGGATGTGGCTCAGATTTCCCCAATATTGCCTCTGTGAGCCCTGGGGCTCACCTCCAACCAGCCCCTTGACTGCACCTTGAGGGGGAACTCAGAACTCACTCTGTGGCTCTAGCTTCTGGAAGATGGGCTGAGCACTCGTCATGGCCACCGAGGTAATGGTCTTCACGCCCTTCTCTGCCATCTCACACACAGACTTCAGGTAGGGATACTGATCCTTTGTACTGACGTAAGCGGAGAACATGAGGTCATAGGTAGAGCTCACCAAGGGTAGGTTGGCCACCCTAGTCACCACGCTCTGCAACCAAAGAGCAGGGGGTGGTTATTAACTTCTCAAAACACAAAGGGACAGGAAGGAGTCCATAACCCGCTACTATTTAAAAGTCATACCAGTTGTGGATCAACTGCAACAGATGCCATTTTTCTTACTGGAGAAAGCAGGTATCTGCAGAAGAGAAACTTATTTCAGGACACTGGGGTAATAGTTTCCGAGATTCATTCCCCAACCGAAGCAAATGCTTATTTCAAGTTGAGAAAAATTCTAGACGACCTGGTGTACTCTTCTGCGCTTCTTAGCTTAGGGGAGAGTAAGCACAGGGGCTAGGAGGTGCTCCAAGAAATTGAGAAACATTCCAGCAAGCGTTTATATGTTCCCTTAATATCTCCAACAACCCACCCCCGCACGAAACACCGGCCTCAGAGCCGCAGGGAAGGACCTGCACGGTGCTGCCCACCACTCTCGGGCGAGGCAGCAGCGTCCCTCCCGCCACCAGGGTCCCAACTCTGCACTCTAAGAGTGAGAGCCGCCCTGGAGGCCGGAGTCGGGAGCCAGAGTCTCCTGTTCCCGTCACTGTGTCCCCCTTATAATTCTGCCTTCGGGCGATTTTCTAGAGTGTTTCACTTTAATGTGCCGGCGGGACAAATGGAAATCGTTTCTCCGCAACCATCCAGGCAGGCCAAGAAATAACTAAAGCGGGAGGCGCCTGTGGCTCAGTGAGTAGGGCGCCTGCTCCCTATACCTAGGGTGGCGGGTTCAAACCCGGCCCCAGCCAAACTGCAACAAAAAATAGCGTGGCGTTGTGGCGGGCACCTGTAGTCCCAGCTACTCGGGAGGCTGAAGCAAGAGAATCGCTTGGACCCAAGAACTGGAGGTTGCTGTGAGCTGCACTCTACCAAGGGTAACAGAGTGAGATTCTGTCTCTACAAAAAAGAAAAAAAGAAAAGAAAGAAATAACTAAAGCAGAGCGCAGAGTGGAACAACAAAAGCGAGAATGGAAAGCGCGGGTTCAGGAGATCGCCGGCCCCAGCCAGGACCCGGAAGCCACGAGGCGGGCGGCCCCCCGGGCCACAAGCCCCGCAGACCCCAGAAGCGCGGTCCCCAGTGCCCCCAAAACCCCCCGACCCCCAGCTCGGCGCTGCGGGAGCACCGCGTGGGCGCGCACTCACCGACGGACCGCGGCGAACGGAAGGACAGAGTCAGGCGAGCACAGAGCCAGCTACTGCAACTCCGACCCGGCCAAACTGGGAGGCCGGCGCGCTGCCGGGCTATATACGCCGCCTCGCCGCCCCGCCCCCTCCGCGCCACGTGACAGCTGGCCCCGGGACGTGGAGCACCTCTGGGCAAGGCCGCAAGGTTTCCTTCAGCCGCCTGCGGGCTCCTCCCGCCCACTGCTCGCTCGCCGAGAAGGGTGGGGCCCCAGTCTCGGTGACTGGGAGTCCTGCCGGGGTGAAGGGTCCCGACGGGGACGGAGGGGGACCCGAGTCTAGGTCGGGGCCCTGCCTGGGTCAGTGGTCATCCCCGTCCGGGTCGGGGTCCTCCCTGGGTCAGTGGTCACCCCAGTCCGGGTCGGAGCCCTGCCTGGGTCAGTGGTCACCCCAGTCTGGGGCCCTCCCTGGGTCAGTGGTCACCCCAGTCTGGAGCCCTCCCTTGGTCAGTGGTCACCTCAGTCTGGGGCCCTCCCTGGGTCAGTGGTCTGCCGGGGAGCCGGTCTTGAGGAGGGCTGCCTGGGTTACGGGTCATGAGAGGCCGGTGGCAAGAGGAGATGGCTCCCAGGCTGACTTGGGGTTTTGTAAAACGCACACCAGTTAACGTTAACATGTTGATTAGCACACAGCTCTTTTAAATGGAAACTGTGCCTTCTAGGCTGTTGTTTTTAGGGAATAAATAACTTTTTAATTTGGTGAAACTCTAATCCAAGGACAGACCTGGAGAGACTGCTGTTTCACTGCTCTTTTGACTTAAAGTCCATTCCTCAAACATGATCGGAATTTCCAAAAAAGTCCTTAGGATATGGTTTGTTTGGTCATCTCCTTTCCTTTTCTTTATTTCTTTTTTTTTTTTTTTTTCTCCACGCAAGACTTAAGTCCAAATCACTCCTAATGATAGCTGCCTACGCTAATGCGAGGTTGCCGATTTGGTGAGTGTGTGTTTGGGGGAGAGGGGCCTTATACGTGTTATACTTTTTTTTTTTTTTTTTCAGAAAGTCTCACTTTGCGCCCTCCGTAGCGTGCTGTGGTAGCGTGCTGTGGCGTCACAGCTCACAGCAACCTCCAGCTCTTGGGTTTAGGCCATGCTCTTGCCTCAGCCTCGGGAGTAGCTGAGTCCCATTTTTTTCTTATGTAAAATCCAGAGATTTGAACCAGATTGATTAAGCAAACAGTTGTGCAATCACCCAGGGCAAGAAAGGGTTCCGTGGACTTCTTCCTAAGTGGGTTAACTGAGGATTTCCTGTGGAAGTTCTCTCGGCTTCAGCCTCGCCCCCATCTGCAGGCACCCCCGAGAGAACAACTGGGAGGTGAGGTGAGAAGGGAGCTGGCTCCTGGGATTGGAACTAGAGGAGAAGGAGCTGAAGCCCCAGCGATGGGGTGACCCGCTTTGTGTGTCAAGTTGTGGAGTTTAAACTGTGCGAAGTCCTCACAGGCATTCGCCTCAATTACTTAACCAAGGTTGCCTGCATATAGATACTGTTTAGCTCCAAAATGGTCCATTAAAAATGCATCCCTTGGGGCGGCGCCTGCCCCATATACCAAAAGTGGCAAGTTCAAGCCTGATCCCGGCCAAACTGCAAAAAAAAATAGCTGGGCGTTGTGGTGGGCGCCTGTAGTCCCAGCTACTCGGGAGGCTGAGGCAAAAGAATTGCCTAAGCCCAGGAGCTGGAGGTTGCTGTGAGCTGAGATGCCATAGCACTCTACCAAGGGCCATAAAGTGAGACTCTGTCTCTACAAAAAAAAAATGCATCCTTTACACAGGACTGAATTAATATCTAAAAGTCCTTATTAAGAAAAATTACAGTATTTATTTCTCTTCTTCCCCCCCCCAAGTAATTTAACATAAAATATAAACTGAATAATAAGTGTTTAGAAATCCAAAACAATACCAGTGGTGTTTTTTCCTATGTTCATATTTTCAGTGTTTCAAACAAATTATGTTTTTCTTTTCCTTTTGGTATTCTGGCTTTCTGGCTTTCTCAGTGGTCTAAGCAAATGTTGAATCTCCCCATTGTTAATCACCCCTGCTCTGATGACTTCTCACTAAGCTGACATTATTTTGTGTCCAAAGACTCTTGCCCTTTCACCTATAAAGTGCCTCCTTCTCTTCCTTTATTGCTTTTAACCTATGAGTCACTTCCTCTTTTTAAGAGTGAGCAAACTGAGCAGCACCTGTGGCTCAGTGGGTAGGGTGCTGGCCCCATATACCGAAAGTGGCAGGTTCGAGTCCGGCCCCAGCCAAACTGCAACATCAACAAAAAAAATAGCTGGGTGTTGTGGTGGGTGCCTGTAGTCCCAGCTACTTCGGAGGCTGAGTCAAGAAAATCACCTGAGCCCAGAAGTTGGAGGTTGCAGTTTGACGCCAGGGCCCTCAAGGGCAATAAAGTGAGACTCATCTCTACCAAAAAAAAAAAAGTGAGCAAGCTTTCTTTGGCTTTTATTTGCCTGTGAAGAATAGGGCCCCAGGGACCAATATTGGGACCAGACTCACCAAAAACACAAAAGATGAAGCATGTTAAATACAGAACTTCCTCTCCCCCTTCCGCATAGGAGAGGAGGGAGGAGGGAGGAGGGAGGTTGGGCAGAGAGAGGGTGATTGGTGGGATTACACCTGCGGTGCATCTTACAAGGGTACATGTGAAATTTAGTGAATGCAGAATATGATTGTCTTAACACAAGAACTAAGAAAATGCCAGGAATGCTATGTTAACCAGTGTGATGAAAATGTGTCTGTTTATAAAACCAGTGCATGGTGCCCCATGATTGCATTAATGTACACAGCTATGATCTAATACTAATAAAAAAAAAAAATACTGAACTTCCAACTCTCTTTCAGTTTCCTGACTCTGTGAGAACATTAAACTGGTGGCAAGGTGGATATGTACGATCCCATTAAGATAGAGTCTGTGCGAGGAAGCAGACCTGGGAAGTACCAGGCCACTACTGTGGCAGGGCCCCTGGAGGTTTTCAGTGTTTTGCTTGATTCCCTCCGTGATTTTCATATGAACTCCATTGCCTCCAGGGTCTGGTTCCTGCCTTTCTCAGGAGTCTCTTTGACATTTACCTGTCCTAAACTTTAAGCTCTAAGCTCTAGCCATACCAATTTATTTACTTAATAGTCCCTTGAATACATCCTAATATAGGATTCCTGTGTGTTTATCACTGCTTATGCTGTTTTCTCCAACTTGTTCACTGGGAATTTATTCTTCAAAACCAAGGACTTGGCTCTGTGCCTATAGCACAGTGGTTACGGTGCCAGCCACGTACACCAAGGTTGGTGGATTGAAACCTGGCTCAGGCCTGCCAAAACAACAATAACAACTGCAACCAAAAATAGCTGGGCATTGTGGTGGGCACCTGTAGTTCCAGCTACTTGGGAGGCTGAGGCAAGAGAATAGCTGAAGCCCAGGAGTTGGTGGTTGCTGTGAGCTGTGATGCCATGGTACTCTATCGAGGATGACATAGTGAGACTCTATCTCAAAAAAAAAAAAAAACCCAGGACTTGAGGCCGGGAGAGGTGGCTCTGGGAGGCCGAGGTGTGTGGCTTGCCTGAGCTCAAGGGTTTGAGACCAGCCTGAGCAAGAGTGAGACCTCTGAGACCTCTGTCTCTAAAAATAGCCAGGTGTTGTGGTGGGTGCCTATAGTCCCAGCTACTTGAGAGGCTAAGGCAAGAGAATAGCTTGAGCCCAAGAGTTTGAGGTTGCTGTGAGCTATGATACTTCAGCACTCTACCAGGGGTGACAAAGTGAGACTCTGTCTAAAAAAAAAAAAGAAAATAGGACTTGGCTAGAAAGAAAAAACCTAAGTCATAATTCGCTGCCTCCCCTCCCTCCCAAGAACTCCTGACTACCTTGAATGGAATCCATCATTCAGATAGATACCTCTGCAATGCCTCTGTACTTTGTGCATACTTTTACGCCTGCCTTTAGCATACAATATTGTTTGTTTACAACATCTTTTTCTTTAAGGGTAAGATATCTCTTTTTTGTAACCCTTAGCACACATAGTAATGACTGCACTGTTCAATAAATAGTTGTTGAAATAAATTTCAGTTTGTGTGTGGTCAATTATATTTTATGAATATTATCCTATTATTTTGTAGAAGTAACTCTTAATCAAAAATTCTCCTGGAGACTTGGTGCCCATAGCTCAGTGCTTAGGGTGCCAGCCACGTACACCGAGGCTGACGGGTCCGCGCTGAGCCCAGGCCTGCTAAACAATGACAAGTACAACAACAACAAAAAAAATAGCCAGGCATTGTGGTGGGCTCCTGTAGTCCCAGCTACTTGGGAGGCTGAAGCAAGAGAATAGCCCAAGAGTTGTGGGTTGCTGTGAGCTGTGATGCCACAGCACTCCACCAAGGGTAACATAGTGAGACTCTGTCTCAAAAAAAAAAGAAAATTCTCCTGGATTATTAAGGTAGTCAGTAGTACTCTTAATGAACTTTTGCAAATGCTGTACAGCATGGTTCTCAAAGTGGGGTCCTAGACAGCAGCATTAACATCATATGAGAACTTGTTAGAATTGCAAATCCCAGCTCATCACCTGTGGCTCAAGTGGCTAAGGTGCCAGCCACATACACCTGAGCTGGTAGGTTCGAATCCAACCCTGGTCTGCTAAACAACAAATACGGCTGCAACCAAAAAATAGCAGGGCATTGTGGCAGGCGCCTGTAGTCCCAGCTACTTGGGAGGCGGAGGCAGGAGACTCGCTTGAGTCCAGGAGTTGGACGTTGCTGTGAGCTGTGTTGCCACAGCACTCTACCCAGGGTGACAGCTTAAGGCTCTGTCTCAAAAAACAGCACTCTACCCAGAGCGACAGCTTGAGGCTCTTTCTCAAAAAAAAAAGAAAAGAAAAAAATAGAAATGCAAATCCCCATATACTGAGGGTGGCAGGTTCAAACCCAGAGACGGCCAAACCGCAACAACAAAAAAAACTTGCTGGGCCTTGTGGCGGACACCTGTAGTCCCAGCTACTCGGGAGGCTGAGGCAAGAGGATGGCCTAAGCCCAATAGCTGGAGGTTGCTGTGAGCTATGACACTACAGCACTCTACCGAGTGCAACAAAGTGAGACTCTGTCTCTGAAAAAAAAAGGAAAGAAAGAAAAGCAAATCCCCAGCTCAGCACCTGTGGCTCAAGTGGCTAAGGCACCAGCCACATACACCTGAGCTGGTGGGTTTGAATCCAGCCTGGGCCCGCCAAATAACAATGACAGCTGCAACCAAAAAATAGCTGGGCATTGTGGCTGACACCTGTAGACCCAGCTACTTGGGAGGCTGAGGCAGGAGAATCACTTGAGCCCAGGAGATGGAGGTTGCTGTGAGCTATGATGCTACAGCACTCTACCCAGGGTGAAAGCTTGAGGCTCTGTCTTAAAAAAAAAAAAAAAAAGAAAGAAAAAAAAAGAAATGCAAATCCCTAGGCCCCACCCCAAGCCTAATAAATGAGAAACTTTAAGCATGGGGCCAGAAATCTGTGTTTTAATAAATTGTCCAGATTATTTTGATAATTTCTTTTTTTGGGTTGCTGTCTGGATTGCTGCCCCTCTGACAACTCTACCCACTCTGTACAACCCCCTGTTAACTTCTCTGAGGTGCCGCTCAGCTCTAAAACCGTAAACTAGGAAGGGCAGCATTGGGCTTCAAACAGGTCTTAATCTGACTCTAGAATCTACACTGTTTACTTCATGTGTGCTCTTGGGAAATAAATACACTTGACCCAAATAGGCTTCAGTGTCCACATGAAAGAAAGCATCGGTAAGATGAGGGAGTCAGCCTCGATGATATCTAGGGTTCCTTTCAGCTGTATTATCTTAATCAAAGACAACAACAGAAACAATAGCTTACATTGTATATCATTATACAATGTCCTTTCCAAAAATATTATCTCAAACCAAACAGGTGACTTTTGCTATTCTCTTGTCACAAGACAGCTCTATCCCAGCACAGAGGAAATATTTCTAAATTCATTTCTTATTTTCTCCTAAACTTAAAATAGATAGAAGTATCTTTTTGGCTGGTCATGGTGGCTCGCACTTGTAATCCCAGAACTATAGGAGGCTGAATTGGGAGGATCAACTGGGACCTAGAGTTTGAGACCCCCCTGAGCAAAGGAGCAAGACTTTGTCTCTACCAAATATGTACATATATTTTTTAAACAATGGTTAGACAAAGTAGATGGCAATTCCTTAACTGTGTGTATATTTTCATACAACACTCTACAAAAATATTTATGAAAAATTTCTTAAACTATATTTCTCATGGACCAGAGACCAAGATAATGAGTCACAAGTTACAAGTCATGAGACCAGATGAGTTCTGCTTTGACCAGTTCAAACTTCGTGTACACAGGTCATCAATAGGAACAATTTCTTGGATTGCCCGATTGCTCTATATTCCTAATCACCCCTGATCCTCTTCCTTTCGTCTTTTGTTTCTTCTCCAAATACCATGGAGAAGAAAAGGCAATACCCTTTTCACACGGACTTTGTCTTGACTTGGTTTCCAAACCAAGGACCAACCTCCTTCTCCCTATCTGAACTCTGTATCTTTTAGCCCACCGTGGCCCCTTGCCTTCTCCCTTCTATCTTTCACATCTCACAGCAACCTCAAACTCCTGGGCTCAAGCAATCCTCTTCCTTAGCCTCCTGAATACCTGGGACTACAGGTGACCATCACAGTGCCCAGCTAGTTTTTTCTATTTTTAGTAGAGACAGGTCTCACTCTTTCTAAAGTTGGTCTGGAACTCCTGAGCTCGAGCAATCCATCTGCCCCAGCCTCCCCTTCCCTTCTTTATCTAAACTAGATAACTCAGATAAAAGCATTCAGAAGATAGACCTCATCAATTTCAAACCTATTTCTCATCTGGACTGTTTGTCTTCCCCTCCATCTTCTAGCTAGCTGTAGGCTTGAGATCTCCTAAATTGAAATTACCCTGGGCTGTCACAATTTCATGTATTTTTATCATTAAGTGAATATAATTAGTAAATAAATTAATAATTATAGTTTCCTTTCTATTGTTTGTTTATATCCAACCCATTCCCCACCACACAAAGGATTTAAGTTGCCTTACAAAAATGCGTAGAATATAGGAAGAAAAAATAAATTTTAAGTAGGTAAGAAAAACAAAGAAATTAATAAGAAACATACAATTTTTATATTATCATCACCACAGCAAGTAATTAATGTTCACAATAGGAAGCCCTGAGTGATTCAACAAGGATGAAGAAACAATCCTTATAAAGAAATCTTTTACATGCAGATATGATACTGTGATTCCAATAAGCTCATACATGTATATAGTGGAAAACCTACCAACTTTGAAATTAGAGTCTACGCACCGTATGACTTTACATCTATGCATACTATGGCGATAAGAATACCCACTTTGGCTCAGTACCTGTAGCTAAAGCAGGTAAGGCTCCACCAACATACATGGGAGCTGGCAGGTTTGAATCCGGCCAGGGCCCTCCAAACAACAGTGACAACTATAACCAAAAAATAGCCGGGTGTTGTGGCGGGCGCCTGTAGTCTCAGCTACTTGGGAGGCTGAGGCAAGAGGATTGCTTAAGCCCAAGAGTTGGAGGTTGCTGTGAGCTATGAGACCATGGCAGTCTATCACGAGCGACATAATGAGACTCTGTCTCAAAAAAAAAAAAAAAAGTAGCCCAGGTCATTCTAACGCAGGTGATTCAAGAACTACACATGAAGAAACCCTGCATTCGAGCCAGACTCTTTCTTTACAGAGGGACAAAACAGTTGAGTCATTTGCCTAAGGCACCACAACTGGCAGATTGAAACCAGAACTTGAGAGCCTGACTCCTTTCCTTTCCTCTAAGCTGCACTGCTTCCACATGTTTAAGAAAACACAATTTAACAATAAGTCAATGTCATCTAATTACTCTTGGGTAAGAATTGCCCTTGGCCTAGCGTGGTGGTTCACACTTGTAGTCCCAGCTGCTGAGGAGGCTGAGGGAGGAGGAGTTCAAGGCTGCAGTGAGTTTTGATTGCACCACTGCACTCCAGCCTGGGAGACAGAGTGAGACTTTATCTCTAAAAATTCAAGCTTAATGGTCAGTCCCAGAACCAGAAAGTAAACTCATTCCCATCCTCAAGACCTAATGACCACAAGAAAATGATTTTGAGATCATTTGAACTGTCCTTGAAAAAGAGTTTGCTTTGCATGATCTTCATCCTGGATAACCTAAGCAGCCCCTTTTTGCTCCTTAGAGACCCTACTTTCTCTGGGTGCAGTAATATTCTTTGTTTGCTTTGAGTCTCCCTACCAGAGTGCTTCCCCACACATCCCAACCTTAATGAGCTTGTGCTCTTAACTAAAAAAGGCAAAAGGCAATTTATAAATGAATTCAAATGCAAATGATAAAGATTAGTTTATTATTTATTATTATTTATCAACTTTCAAGTTGATAAATATATATGTATATTTTCACAATTTACAAAATTCATTCTCATGCAAAGTAGAAAGGACATTTTTTTCCTATTCTGTGCTCTGACTGAAAGAGATTGCCCTTATGCACGGTTCTCTGTCTGTAAGTAAAGAGTTGGATCAAAGATCCTCTCTGCAACCTTGAAGCCAAAGTTCTTCCAGCTATGTCACGCTGTCTCTGATGGATAAAGTTCTAAAGGTCCCAGTGGATATTTTTTGAATGAATGTTGAAATAAAGAGCAAGAGGAAATGAGGTAATGAGAAAGAGAGAAATAAGAGTGAGGGTTACTTCCTTAAGGGACCAAAAAGGAGCAGCTCTCAGCATATAGGGAAGAAGGCTACGTGAGTTTAAGAACATGCCTCCACATGCGCGCGTGCACACACACACACCCCCCTTCTCCTTTGAACTATGTGTCAGTCTTCAGATTTAATTGGTTCCCAAAAAGACTTACAGATAAAATGTTTATTTTTTGCTCTTTTCCCAGGAGTTAAAAATCAGGTGAGGTTCAAAACCCAGATGACAACCCTAGATGTTTAGAAGAGGCCCTATTGTTTATCTAGCCGTGTGGGCCTCTGTGTGCATGGAAATGGCTGAGAGCACAGATCTGTAGCCAAAACAGGCCTCTTAGAGGCGGCTTTAGCAGTTCTGTTGTCCAGCCACCCTTGGAAACCTTTTCTCTCCGCCTGGCTTTATTTTTGTGAAGATGCCTAAGACTTCCATTTTGCTGAGCCTACCTATTGGTTGAGAGGCAGTGAGAAGTAAGAGTAAGAAAAGGGAGCAATTTGGGGCTTTTTGCATATGTTCATTTCGGAAAGAGAACAGAGCTAAATGCTTCAGGAATGACTTAACCATTTTATTCACTGTCTACCTCCAGCTCTGCGATTGCATTTGGCAAAGATTCTTTTCTTAGGTTTGCTTCTGATAGGGCTAATATTATAATCCTTAATGACTCAATCCTTAGGGCTAATAATAGTAATCCTTAATGACTCAAGAAACAACTGAGGAAGTTAGGGAAAATACAACTTTACCAACCAATGCCAGTGCCATTTTCACAATTACCCCACGCTCTGAGCTGGTAGCTTGAAACTCTCAAGGTCAGGATTTGTGTCATTCCTCCATGAGTCATTTCTTTTATCTGAGCCAATTAATCTAAGGTCCACATTTAATTTAATATTTCTTTTTTGTTTGTTTTTTGAGACATGGTATCACTTTGTTGCCCTTGGTAGAGTACTGTGGCATCATAGCTCACAGCAACCTCAAATTTTTAGGCACAAAAAATTCTCTTGCCTCAGCCTCCCAAGTAGCTGGGACTACAGGCACCTGCCACAATGCCTGGCTATTTGTTTAGAGATGGCATCTCGCTCTTGCTCAGGCTGGGCTTGAACTCTTGAACTCAGGCAATCCACCTGCCTCTGCCTCCCAGAGGGCTAGGATTACAGTCATGAGCCACCATGCCTATCTAACTTAATGTTTCATTAAAGGAAAATCCAAAAGTTTTCACTAAGACAGAGGGATACTGGCTCAGCGCCTGTAGCTCAAGTGGCTAAGGTGCCAGCCACATATACCAGAGGTGGCAGGTTCGAATCCAGCCCGGGCCTGCCAAACAACAATGACAACTACAACCAAAAAACAGCCGGGCGTTGTGGCGGGCGCCTGTAGTCCCAGATATTTGGGAGGCTGAGGCAAAAGAATCACTTAAGCTCGGGAGTTGGAGGTCGCTGTGAGCTGTGATACCATGGCACTCTACCCAGGCCAACAGCTTGAGACTCTGTCTCAAAAAAAAAAAAAAAAAAAAAAAAAAAAAAGACAGGGATATATTATGATTTCCAATGTTTAGCAGACATGCTGTTAAAATCTATGTTACTAGAAATGTTATGAAATCATCAAGAATTCAGAGTTTATATTCTAAATGTAAGGCTCTGTTGATAGTAAACCTGATCGTTTAATAGATCTGTAAAGCAAACAAAAATCTAAATCAATCTATCCTTTTTTTTTTTTTGAGACAGAGTCTCACTATGTTGCCCTTGGTAGAATGCCATGGCATCACCGTTGACAGCAACCTCAAACTCTCGGGCTTAATAGATTCTCTTGATGGGTGGCGCCTATGGCTCAAAGGGGTAGGGCACTGGCCCCATATCCTGGAGGTGGCAGGTTCATACCCAGCCCTGACCAAAAACTGAAAAAAAAAAAAAAGAGAGATTCTCTTGCCTCAGCCTCCCAAGTGGCTGGGACTGCAGGCACCCACCACAATGCCTGGCTATTTTTTGTTGCAGTTGCCATTGTTGTTTAGCTATCCCAGGCCAGTTTTGAACCCACCACCTCTGTGTATGTGGCTGGTGCCCTCACCACTGTGCTACGGGCGCCGAGTCCTGTCCTTGAAGTTAGAACATTGAAATGAAAAAATAAAAAAGGTTTGTGATACAAAGTTATGCATGTGAGAATGACATCTATCATAGCAACATTTCCAAGTCTCAAGATATTTTCATGTTTGGGTCTTAGGAAATGAAACCAGTCATCCACTGTCAGAGAAGCAGAAACAGAGACCATTATTCTGAAACTGAAATATAGATCAGCTAGCTAACTTTTCATTTTCCAAAATAGAAATTTTTTTTAAAAAAATCAGCTAGCTACCTGTCTCCATTGACATTAACAACACAGATCTAATTAGATATAACTAATAGAAATGGAATATGGTCTCAGAAACACCCTCCCACCCCTTCACTCCCTACATAAAGGTATCTCAGGCTGACCTTACATGTCCCCAAGATATAACCCTGAAAATACAGGCAAACAGATAAATCCAGATACACCTAGGTAACCAAGAGCTGAATTCAATTAAATGCCGAATATAAAATGCAGCCTCTTTCTTTCTTTCTTTCTTTCTCTCTCTCCCTCTTTCTTTCTTTCTTTTTCTTTTTTGTTCTCTTAACATTGTAATCCTCTTATTTCAGCTTCTTACAAATTATCATAAAGACTCTCAAAACCATCCTTTCAAAGATGAACAGAAATGGCATAGTCACAGCACTCTGCTCAGGGCAACGGAGTGAGACACTGTCTTTAAAAAAGAGAAAGAAGGCTCGGCGACTGTGGCGCAAGCAGCTAAGGAGCCAGCCATATTCACCTGAGCTGATGGGTTGGAATCTAGTCAGGCCTGGCAAACAACGATGGCGACAACCAAAAAATAGCCGGGCATTATGGCAGGCGCCTGTAGTCCCAGCTACTTGGGAGGCAAAGGCAGGAGAATCACTTGAGCCCAGGAGTTGTAGGTTGCTGTGAGCTGTGATACCATAGCACTCTATCCAGGGCAATATCTTGAGGCTTTGTCTTTAAAAAAAGAGAGAGAGAGAGAGAGAAATGACATAGCACTTTATAGCCAGGAGTCCTGCGTTTTGGTGGGTGCCTCTAGTCTCAGGTACTTGTGGGGCTGAAGCAAGAGAAATCTCTTAAGTCCAAGAGATTGAAGTTGCTGTGAGCTATGATGATGCCATGGCACTCCACTTAAGGAGATGGGCCACAGAATGAGATTCTGTCTCAAAAAACAAACAAACAAACAAACAAAAAAAAACGGCTGGGCACAGTGGCTCACTCCTGTAAACCTAGCACTATGAGAGGCTGAGGCAGGTGGACTGCCTGCCTGAGCTGAGGAGTTCAAGACCAGACTGAGCAAGAGCGAGACCCCCGTCTCTAAAAACTAGCCAGGCAGGGCGGTGCCTGTGGCTCAAAGGAGTAGGGCGCAGGCCCCATATGCCAGAGGTAGTGGGTTCAAACCCAGCCCTGGCCAAAAACTGCAAAAAACAAACAAACAAAAAAAAAAACTAGCCAGGCATTCTGGTGGGTGCTTGGTGTGGTGGGCACCTATAGTCCCAGCTACTCAGGAGACTTAGACAAGAGGATCACTTGAGCCCAGAAGTTGGAGGTTGCTTTGAGCTAATAACGCCACAGCACTCTACCAAGGGCAACAAAGAGAAACTCTGTCTCAAAAAAGAAAGAAAAGAAAAGAAAAGAAAAGAAAAGAAAAGAAAAGAAAAGAGAAAAGAAAAGAAAGAAAAATATTTTCTCATCTAAGATAAGATACTTGTTTGTTGGAGCTTATTGAAGTGTGGGGATTTCAGAATGAAATATGCCCGGTGGCGCCTCTGGCTCAAAGGAGTAGGGTGCTGGCCCCATATGCCAGAGGTGGCGGGTTCAAGCCCAGCCCTGGCCAAAAACTGCAAAAAAAAAAAAAAAAAAAAGGAAAAAGAGAATGAAATATGCCAACAGGTTAATGGTAGTTATCATTTAGTAGGAGAGCAACAGTTCATTTTTCTTTTCTGTATTTTCTAAAATGGTGCTGTGATAGAATAAAAAGTTGGGGTTATTTTTAGATGAAGATTTTTATTAGATTGTACTTAGTGCTCAAAAAAACTGAACCAGAGGACACACCAATGACTGCTTGATTCTACCCAGCAATTTGATTACAGATAGCCAGTCACTGAGAGCAGCTCATTTTCCTAGAAAATCTAGCTGTAAACTTCAGAACATGTCTCTGAATCAAGGACTTCCACAGCTGCTTGGAAACTGTCAGCTAGAAAGTCTCACGTTACAAGTCCAATTAATGAACCAAAACCTATTGTTTCAAATGTTCCTTGAAAGTGTGGCCGTGGGAGCACGAGCAGAGCAGCACAGTGCCACAGGACAAATTCCTGGTCACTTTCAAGGGCTCTCCCTGCTTTCTCCAAGCAACATACATTCCCTCCAAACACCAGGACAAATCTCTGCAACTTCTCAGGGGGTGGTGTACTTAGTGGGTATACCCCAAAGGCACACGATTTACTTCCACCATAAGGTCCAAGTTTTACATGCAGGTTCCCAAGCAGCAGTTTACACAAGGGGTTCTCCTCAAGCCGCCACTTTGCTAGGCATCAAAGACGTGGCTCCTTTCCCAAATCTGCTCAAGAGACCATCATGTTCTTGACAGCTGTCCATCAGGCAAGCATATGGGGCTCCTGCCTGTCCTTATTCATATATTTGTTTACCAGAGAGTGAGGGAGATTCTGATGACAGCAGTCTGTAACTGAACTAAATTTTAATGTATTCATGGTAAGTAAATGCTCTGGCTATTAATTCATAACACAATTTCCCGTGAAAGATAAAAATCAAGAACTGAAAAGTATTTCCCAGAAAAGGAATGGGGTGATTTAATCACATGATTCTCTTTTTCTCTTATACGCACACACATCTTCGTACCTATAACACAAACTGCCAAGGAGTCTCAGTGTGTGGCATAATTTTATATTTTGGTTAAAGATGATGTGTGTTTGAAGACACAGTCTGCTCCAAAACATGCCATCTTGAGAAATATACCAAATAATTGGCAACAGCAATCTGGAGTAGATAGATGGGCAGGGATTGCAAAAAGCTTCCACTTTTCATATTACTTATTTCTTACAGTGTATGAAAATGTTTAGTGAGCCTGTATTTCTATTTCTGTGAGCAGAAAGCATAAGAGAAAGAAATCTTTTTTTTTTTTTGTTCTGAGAGTCTCAAGCTGTCGCCCTGGGTAGAGTGTGTGGCGTCACAGCTCACAGCAACCTCCAACTCCTGGGCTCAAGCGAGTCTCTTGCCTCAGCCTCCCAAGTAGCTGGGACTACAGGCGTCCACCACAACACCCAGCTATTTTTTGGTTATACTGTTTGGCAGCCCAGGTTGGATTCGAACTCGCCAGCTCAGGTGTATGTGGCTGGCACCTTAGCTGCTTGAGCTACAGGCGCCGAGCCCAAAAAGAAATCTTAAAACAAAAAGTAGCATGCCACATTTCTTGGCAGCAGATGGCCTATTACCCTCATTAGTTTCATCTGAACTTTCTGGTGACAGTCCTGTTCACCTACGAGAATTTCCAAGCAGCTGTGAGGGCCCCTGAGCAGTTTTAATTCTCTTAATGGGTAGGAGATCACGCCTGCAAGTATAAGGCTTGGAAAAAGTAGACACCTCCAGGATTCCTTTTCTTGTGGCTCCTTCCTTTGGGTCTGTTGGAATTGTTTTCACCCTCAGAATGAGCAGGTTCCCTGAAGGTACTTGCCTACCTTCTTGCCTCACGTATCTTTTGTTTATCGTTGATTCCTCAGGCCTCTCAGCAAATGGCCACAGAGGTTTAATCTAGAATTCACTGTCACCAACAAATTTCATGCTTACTTAAAGACGTGTCTCAGAACTGAGCTGTTAGGAACAGCTCTCAATGTGTGGAGAAGCATATTGGAAGTGAGGTGGGGAGTTTTTGTGCTCTTGGACATACAAATGGTTCAGCACAGTGCACATGGCCAAGATGCCAAGAACTTTTTTTCCATGATAGATAGATGGGCAGGGATAGCAAAAGAATAATACAAAATATTATTGTATTATTGTAAAATATATTCCAAAAGAATAATACATTGTATTCAGGAAGCCCTGCCAAGTGTGCAGCCCTGCTGTGTTGGATGACATCAGGGACAACATACATGTAAAATTCACAACCCCAGCTCTTGAAGAGCCTAAAATACATAGTAACTGAAATCTCTCCCTCTCTCCCTCTCCCTTGTGTGTGTATAAAGGTACTGATTCCTTATTACACAGACTGAAAAAGACCAGCTCAGCACCAGTCTCCACATACACCGTTTTCTTTTTTCTTTTTCTTTTCCTTCTTTTTTTTAGAGACAGAGTCTTACTTTGTCACCCTCAGTAGAGTGCTGTAGCATCACAGCTCACAGCAACCTCCAGCTCTTGGGCTTAGGTGATTCTCTTGCCTCAGCCTCCTGAGTAGCTGGGACTACAGGCACGTGCCACAATACCCAGCTGTTTTTTATACTTGCAGTTTGGCTAGGGCCAGGTTTGAACCTATCACCCTCGGTATATGGGGCTGGCACCCTACTCACTGAGCCACAGGTACCGCTTCACATACACATTTCTTTTCTTTCTTTCTTTCTTTCTTTCTTTTTTTTTTTTTTTTGAGTCAGAGCCTCAAGCTGTCACCCTGGGTAGAGTGCCATGGCATCACAGCTCATAGCAACCTCCTGCTCCTGGGCTTAAGCGATTCTCCTGCCTCTGCCTCCCAAGTAGCTGGGACCGCAGGCGCCCACCACAATGCCCAGCTATTTTTTGGTTGTAGTTGTCATTGTTGTTTGGTGGGCCAAGCTGGATTCAAACCCACCAGCTCAGGTGTATGTGGCTGGCGCCTTAGCCGCATGAGCCACGTACATCGTTTCTTAAAGATATTCTTCATTTCTTAACCAAGTCAAGTATTGCCACTCAAGCTCTCACTTTCCTGTGGCCCTCTGGCTTTGGCACTCTCAGCCCACTTTATGTCTCTCTGGGGACATATGAACAGAGGTAAGCACTGCAATGTTCCAGTCCAGTGTCTATGAGGGCTGCTTTCATAGCACTCAACTTATGCCAGTTGCTTCAAAAATCCTCTCACTATCAGCCAAGCACAGTGGCTCACACCTATAATCCCAGCACTCTGGGAGGCCGACCGAAGTGAATGAATTGCCTGAGCTCAAAAAGGTGAAGACTAGCCTGAGCAAGAGAGAGACCCTGTCTCTACTAAAAATAGAAAAACTAGCCAGGTGTTGCTGTGAGTGCCTATAGTCCCAGCTACTGGATAGGCTGAGGCAGAAGGATCATTTGTGTGCAAGACTTTGAGGTTGCTGTGAGCTATGATGCCATGGCACTCTACCCAGGGTGACAGAGTGAGACTCTGTCCCAAAAAACAAGTCCTCTTACTATCCGTGCTCTGTAGCCCTTCTTCCATGCATTACTTCCATGTCAGGCACTCCTAGAATGCGGCCCCTGAGGAGTTCCTGCTTTCTTTCCCAGCCAAGCTCACTTGAGGAAAGAAGCCCTAACCAAACTGACAAAACACTCGATTGGGACAGAATGAACACTGGGGTCCTGGAAATTCATGCAAACAGCCATTGCCAATCCGGTTGCTGCCAGCCAATTCCAAGAAGAGGCTAAAAGTAAGAGCCTGCTGGTTCCTCTACCTCCTCCCACGTAGGTTAAATGGTATCCTCCTCAGAGCTTACAATGTCTCCATTCTCTTGGTGACACCATTTGAACAGACTTAAGTAGCCTCCTTCTT
>CAUYPK010068088.1:0-40903 GCA_963574355.1 Loris lydekkerianus | reverse complement strand
GAGGAAGAAAAATGGAAAGCAAAAACGAATCATTCTCTCAGAGAGCTGTGGGATAATTTGAAGAAGGCCAACCTGCGAATCATTGGAATTCCTGAAAATGATGAAGTAGTCTCACTGGGAATAGAGGCCCTTCTGCATGATCTTATAAAACAGAATTTTCCAGACATGCCTCGGGATTTGGAAATACAGAGAGTAGACAGTTTCAGAACACAGGCATGACTCAAGCCCAATAAGACATCTCCCAGGCATATCATAATTAACTTCATGAAAGTTAATACTAAGGAGAAAATTCTCAGAGCTGTCAGGGAAAGGAAAGCCATTAACTACAAAGGGAAGAATATTAGAATGACTGTAGATCTCTCTGCTGAACGTTTTCACGCCAGAAGAGTGTGATCATCGACTTTTAATCTCCTAAAGCAAAATAACTTTCAACCCAGAACCTTGTATCCAACTAAACTGGGTTTCATGTATGATGGAGAAATTAAATACTTTAATGACATTCATATGTTGAAGAAATTTGCCATAACCAAACCAGCTCTCCAAGATATTCTCAGACCTATCCTCCATAATGACCAACCCAATCCTATACCACTAAAGTAAACTCACTCAGAAAATTCTGATCAAACTCCAGCTTCCACACTGGCAAAAGAATTAAAAATGTCCACCGGACTTTTGAAAAACTTGATACACAAAATTTCACCAGACTTATCAATATTCTCCATTAATGTGAACATCTTAAACTGTCCTCTAAAGAGGCATAGGTTGGCTGACTGGATACAACAACTTAGACCAGATATTGTTGCATATGAGAGTCACATCTTAACTTAAAAGACAAACAGAGACTCAGGGTGAAAGGATGGTCATCCATATTTCAAGCAACTGGTAATCAGAAAAAAGCGGGTGTTGTAATTTAATTTGCAGATACAATAGGCTTTAAATAAACAAAAGTAAGGAAGGACAAAAATGGTCACTTCATATTTGTTAAGGGTAATACTCAATACAATGAGATTTCAATTATTAATATCTATGCACCCAACCAGAATGCACCTCAATTTATAAGAGAAACTCTGATATGAGAAACTTGATTTCCTCCAGTTCCATAATAGTCGGAGCTTTCAACACTCCTTTGGCAGTGTTGGACCGATCCTCTAACAAGAAGCTGAGCAAAGAAATTTTAGATTTAAACCTAACCATCCAACATTTGGACCTAGCAGTCATCTACAGAACATTTCATCCCAACAAAACTGATTGCACATACTTCTCATCAGCCCACTTAACTTACTCCAAATTCGATCACATTTTAGGTCATAAGTCTAAACTCAGTAAATTTAAAGGAATAATAATTATTCCATAAATCTTCTCGGACCACCATGGAATAACACTCAAGCTGAGTAACAACAGGAATCTGCATACTCATACAAAACCATGGAAGTTAAATAACCTTATGATGAATGATAGCTGGGTCAGTGATGAGATTAGGAAAGAAATTGCCAGTTTTTTGGAACAAAATGACAATGAAGACACAAACTATCAGAACCTCTGGGACACCACAAAGGCAGTTATAAGAGGGAAATTTATAGCACTGCAAGCCTTCCTCAAGAGAACAGAAAAAGAGGAAGTTAATAACTTAATTGGACACCTCAAGCAACTGAAAAAGGAAGAACATTCCAACCCCAAACCAAGTAGAAGAAAAGAAATAAAAAAATTAGAGCAGAATTAAATGAAATTGAAAACAAAAATAATACAACATATAAATAAATCAAAAAGATGATTTTTTGAAAAGGTCAATAAAAAAGATAAACCATTGGCCGACCTAATCAGGAAAAAAAGAGTGCAATCTCTAATTTCATCAATCAGAAATGACAAAGACGAAATAACAACAGATTCCTCAGAAATCCAAAAAATCCTTAATGAATATTACAAGAAACTCTATTCTCAGAAATATGAAAATCTGATGTAAATTAACCTATACTTGGAACCGTGTCCCCTGCCAAGACTTAATCAGAATCAAGTGGAAATTTTGAACAGGCCCATATCAAGTTTTGAAATAGCTTCA
Source organism: Loris lydekkerianus (assembly GCA_963574355.1). Taxonomy (NCBI): domain Eukaryota; kingdom Metazoa; phylum Chordata; class Mammalia; order Primates; family Lorisidae; genus Loris; species Loris lydekkerianus. The sequence goes on along the minus strand of CAUYPK010068088.1, from coordinate 38,847 downwards.
ACCATACAAAACCTCCCTAAAAAGAAAAGGCCAGAACCAGATGGTTTCACATCAGAATTCTACCAAACCTTTAAAGAGGAATTAGGACCAATATTACTCAACCTGTTCCAAAAGGTAGAAAAAGAAGGAAGACTACCCAACACACTCTATGAAGCAAACATCACCCTGATCCCCAAACCAGAAAAAGACCCAACAAGAAAAGAAAATTATAGACCAATATCACAAATGAATATAGGTGCAAAAATATTTAACAAGATCCTAACAAACAGAATACAGAAACACATCAAACAAATTATACATCATGACCAAGTTGGTTTTATCCCAGGATCTCAAGGCTGGTTCAATACACGAAAATCTATAAATGTAATTCAGCACATAAACAAATTAAAAAGCAAAGACCATATGATTCTCTCAATCGATGAAGAAAAAGCTTTTGATAACATCCAGCATCCCTTCGTGATCAGAACACTTAAGAAAATTGGTACAGAAGGGACATTTCTTAAACTGATAGAGGCCATCTACAGCAAACCCACAGCCAATATCTTATTGACTGGAGTTAAATTGGAATAATTTCCACTCAGATCAGGAACCAGACATTGTTGCCCACTGTCCCCACTCCTTTTCAACATTGTAATGGATGTTTTAGCACCACAATTAGGGAAGAAAAGGCGATCAAGGGTATCCATAGAGGGTCAGAAGAGATCAAACTTTCGCTCTTCACAGATGATATGATTGTATATCTGGAAAACACTAGGAATTCTACTACAAAACACTTAGAAGTGATCAAGGAATGCAGCACCATCTCAGGTTACAAAATCAACACTCATATGTTGGTAGCCTTTATATATACCAACAACAGTCAAGTTGAAAAAACAGTTAAGGACTCTATGCCATTCACAGTAGTGCCAAAGAAGATAAAGTATTTGGGAATTTATCTAACAAAGGATGTGGAAAATATCTATAAATAAAAATATGAAACTCTAAGTAAAGAAATAGCTTAAAATGTTAACAAGAGGAAAAACATACCATGCTCATGGCTGGGAAGAATCAACATTGTTAAAATGTTCATACTACCAAAAGCAATATATAATTTCAATGCAATCCCTTTTAAAGCTCCATTGTCATACTTTGAAGAACTTGAAAAAACAATACTTCGTTTTATATGTAATCAGAAAAAACCCCGAATAGCCAAGACACTACTCAAAAATAAAAATAAAGCAGAAGGAATCACGTTATTGTAAGAATAAAAATTTTTAAGTTGACTCTAAAAAAGGTTATAAAGATTTTAGTTACAGATTCAACTGAACCCTGAAGCAGATGATAAGCAATAGTTGCAAAACAAGTATGCTCATGACTATGTGTACCAGGAAACCACCCCTACCCTGTGATTATATGTTGAAATGTACATTCCAGCAGGGTGCTTGCAACGCACATACCCTGATCTCACTGACCCCCTCCCCGCCTAAAAACAGCCCATAAAAAGGGCCGCCCCCTAGACTCAGGGTCAACCCCTCTGTCTCCTGCGTGACATACGAGTTGGCCCCAGAGCTCTGGTCCTCCCTCAATAAAGCCTCATGCGCTTTGCATCAAGTCACCTCTCGTGAGTCTCTGGTCATCACGCTATCACGGAGTCTGAGTGGGGGGTCCCTCCGGGGGTCTTACAGTATCAAAGTATTTTGGATTTTCCTTGTATCTTAAATAGGACTGTATATTATATATTTTTCTAATAAGTTGGAAAGCATGAAAGCAATTCACACAAAGAAATTGTTTTAAAAAAAACTTATTTTAAAATAAATTCTAACATAAAAGTTATAAGAAATAAACTGTAAATTGTTTAGAAGTACAGTGATTAATTGATACAGAGTAGACCATAAAAATAACCAAGCAAGCAGAAGTATAGGGTAACAAATATCTACATTCACTAAAAGAGGCAAATTCTCACATAATCTTCCTCTTCTTAAAATAAGGGAGAATCACAAAATGAAATTCAAAATCCATTTTATCAAAAATTATCAGGCAGCGCATATGTTGAAATTCCCACAAAAATATTTAGACTTACTATTGAATGATCCCATAAAATTCTGATTTATTAGAATCACATTTGTAAAGCATAGAGTATTAAAATAATCAATTTTCTGGATCACTTGCTATTAGGAATAACTCTCCTGGCCAAGGGATAGGGTAAGGGTTAAGGAGAAGGCAGGAATGCCCTCCCTCTGTGTAGCATGAATAAGAGCAGTATCTCCTAAGGGGAGAGCTTAATTCCTTTGGATTCAGCCCTACTATATAACAGATGTGGGGGTTCCTGTAATGCAAATTGCCAGGCAGGATTTAGACTGTACTAAGAATACATTCATTATGGAAGAGTAATATACAAGAATTCTGTAGGGATTTGGGGGTGAGCAAATATTCAGATTACTCATGGTTTTGACATCAGAAAAATTCATTGTATAATTTCCCTAGAAAATACAGTCTGGCTTTCTAGAAATCAAAAAAGAAATGTTGTGTAAAAATATATGTATTTGGTCATTTACTAGATGTACTTATTGATGATAATGTAAGAGCAGGTATTTGGAATAATCTCAATCAACTTTAAGCCAAAATATAGAAGGATGAGAAGGAATAAATATCTCAAGTTTGAGAAAGTGTTTAAGTTAGTATGTAAGTCAAATAGTTCACCCACAAAAACCCAGATGTTTGTAGAATATGGAATATTGATTATTTTTAAAATGACCACTGAATTTTCACACCATCATTTTTGAAAGAAAACCTTTGTAAGATGTGTTCTTTCATTTTCAATCTTAGTAACTAATGAATACTAAGCATATATCAATTGCTACTATATTGAATTTAGGAATATTATAATTTTGAATTGTTTCTAATATGAACTTGTTTTATCATTCAAGTTTTTCTTCCATATATCAAAAAAGGTTCTAGTCTCTCATGCTTTGACATGAGTTTTCAGGTAAAATAAAATTTAACAGGCTTAGTTAATATTATTAACATAGAAATAGAGGAAAATGAGATTACATATTTGCAGATATTCATACTCTAGCTTTATCATTCAATCTATTAATTGAAAATAATTCCAATATCTTGATTCACTAATGTAGGGATCAAGGCCCTTGGCCCCCTAACGGTTCACTAAAAAGTCACTGATGTGAGGCAGATTAACAAGAGAAAGGTATACAAATTTATTTAATGTGTATACATAAGAGGCTTCAGAATGAGTTTATATGCCATCCTGGCATAACAGGTTGTGGGAGAAAGGAGGAGGAATTCTGTGGAGGGGCAATAAAGGATTACTAAGGAGAAAGAACAGATCCTGGATCTGATTACATAGTAAATGGTTCTTTCTGGAATGTGAGTGAGTCTAAGACAGAAGGACTTTATCTTGCAAAAGAATCTGTTTGGTGTGGTTACCTTTCTTGGGCTTCTTTTCATAGTAGATAAAGGGGAGGGGAAGAAGACAATTGTTCTTCTCCCAGGACCTGGATCTTAGGTAGATGAAGAACTTCCACTACTTCGTCTTGTATTGTGGGAGAGGTGGTAAGGAGTGGGTAAGGTCAGATATACTTTGAGGTTTCTTCAGTCCAGCATGTCAAAACATCATATGTTGGGGGGTATTGATTTCTGAGCCCCAATACTAAAACACCAGATTTAAAATCAAAGGTACAAACCATACAATATTATGAGAAAAAAGTAACGTGAAAAAATGCCTTGTATTCACTAGAAAATATTCAGAAAACCCTTTCATGAACTAAGGATGAATTTCCCAAGAAGTTAGATTAATTTATGGTTTCAGTAACAACTGTACTTCACTCTGTGTATCATATTGTTTACTTATGAAAGATGACAAAAGTGAGAAGTTTGTATACAACTCTGATTTGTCTCCAAACACAGAACTCAACAACACAACTCAAGAAAGAATGAATGCATATTAACCACAGTTTAGAGAGCATCCTACAAGAATTTTCTGAAACAAAGGTTGGTTTGTAAGGTATAGTTCTTTGAGAAAAGAGAGATTATAGCTACATCATTCATTAGCATTTAGATTGTTGTTTAAACTCTTTGACAAAAAAAATTAAAATAAATTAAAAAAAAAATATATATATATATATCACTTAACCAAGAAAGTATTCTGCACTAGTAACTGAGCCTTAGTGAGAAAAATCACAGTCTCAACATAGATTGAAATGAAATACTTTTAGATGGAAAAGAATAGGGCTACAGAGATGAGGATGATTCTCATTTACGCTGGATTTTTAAAGAAGGACTTTAACAAAGTGACTACGTGTCTTTTTAACATCAGCGAACAAAGCCAGAGATCTGAGAACAGTTAGTGCTATAAAAAAAAAAAAGGTTAAAAAATCACCAATTCTGACAAATGTAAGTAGGTATTGGATTAAATAAAAGTGGCTTCTTTAATGGATAACACTACGCTGTTCCCTAAGCCATCTAATGAGGCAAAGAATAAAAACAGAACCATTTTAGGAAATGACAGGGCTGAGTTGTATAGTGATCCTTCAGATGGTGAAGGGATATAAAAAATTATTGAAAAAACTTGTTCCTGAAATAGTGGGTTGCTAATATTTCTGAAATAGCAATCCTATTTGTAACTCCCATAACAGTTGACAGGATACCAGTAAAATCTGTTTCAAGATTATGTTCACAGTTCTCAGAAGATGAAGCAAAAATTAATTCATTAAGATGCTCACTCAAGACTCACTCTCAGCCATTAATTTGTTCATATTTGGATATTAGTTATCTTATATTATCAAGCACCAAAAGAAATCAAGAAATACTAGTATGTTTATAGACTTCAAAAGAAAAACAGTACAAAAAACATAATATGTAAAAAGATAAAAGCGTGATGCAATTTAGTAGATGTAATAATAATGAACTTGGTTTCTAAAAAGTGAATAATTGCAACTAGAAAAATAATCTTGAAGAGAAATATATACTCACTCACTACTATGGCTAAAATTAAAAAGACTAACAACAACAAGTGTTGGTGAGGATGTAGAATTACTAGAACTCCTACAGAATGCTGATGGGAATGAGAAATAATACAGCCACCCTGGAAAACAGTTTAATAGTATTTTACAAAATTCATCACATATGTAACAGAAACCCTATACCTACCTATTTAGCTAAGAGAAGTGAAAAGTTATGTTCACCTAAAAACCCTGCAAGCAAATGCTCACAAACAGCTTTATTCATAATCACTAAAAACTGAAAAAAACTAAAAAGGTTACCAAATTATAACTGGATAAACACATTGTGGTGTATCTATACAGCAAAATATTACTTAGCAAAATAAGGAAAAATCTATTGACACAATGCAACAGCATGAATGAAATTCAAAAGCATTATGCTAAGAGACCAGACACAAGAGCGAACAACATGCTCTGTGATTCACTGACAGGGAATTTTAAAATTGACAAAACAATAGTGAAAGACGGACCAGTGGTTGTCAGGGGCCAGGGGTGACTTCTAAGGAGCAGGAGAGACATTTTCAGGGTAATGGAAATGTTTGCTGATTGCAGTGGCAATTACATGATTATATACATTTGCCAAACTTTATTGATTTATGCATTTGAAATTGGTAAATTTTATTTTATGTAAATAACACCATAAAACAGCTGATTTTTAAAATTAAAAAATAGAAATATTGTGTATAAACTGTCTAATCTTTATTGACCTTAAAAATAGTATGACTAATGAAACAGAAAGAAAAACTTAACTTACTAAAAGAGTATAAAGAAATAATATAAGGTCATAAAAAAATCTCCTAACTATTAATAAAGGAAATCAACAAATCTGTACAATATTACAGATGAATAAACAACCTTGACCTGTTTCTGTAATGGAGGTTTACAATCGACCTGTAATGTTTCTGTTAACAGTTGTAAAAAATAGGGTCATGGTGTTATGAAATGGAAAAAAGCTGTTTTAAGCCCAGATTTCACTCAGAAAGTTACTCTGGTTGTTTTTGTGCCACAAGAAACAAATTATAAACAACATTACGATGGAATAGAAGAGAATTCTGATAGAGACAGATAAATGGAGGACACAGCCCAGGTAAGAGAGAGAAGGAGAGGTATGCAGTCTAGGAGGAGAAATCATTAGCTGGGTCCACAGCCTGCATTGGGGGGAGTTCATTGAAAGAAGCACCTATGTGTAGAAATCTGTTAAAAAGAAAAGTTTATCTGAAGCAAATTAACTTGTACTTTAGCAGCTAAGTAGAAAGAGCAAAAAAGAAAAACCATTTGAAAAAAAATTCACAAAAAGGATTCTGAAAAAAAGAAATAATTTTGTGGCACAAACCAGCAAGAAACGAATGATATAGGACATGTAACCAGACTGATTAAGCATTCCCACACATTTCTTACTGTGCAAGAGAGATCAGGCTTCAACACCTACCCTTTTCCATTGTTGAATTATTTATGCTTAAGCAAATATATAATAAAATGCACATAGTTCTTCCTCTAGCATTTGTGTTCAACTATTCTTAAGCATTTCTTTCATCATCAAATATCTATTACTTGACTACATAGACTATATTATGGCAAAGAATAGGAAAATCTTAAAGAATTCTAAGTTACAAAAAGTTATATGGATCAAAGGAGTATTACAGAGAAATAAGAAAAAATTAAATTGATCAGGAAGACATTATAATAAAAACATATTTATATACAAACACACACAGGCCTGTGTACTTGTGTAGGTAAAATGTCCTGTCCCCTTGCATTATGAAATATTTGTAACAAAGTTCTCAAAATAGCATATGAGCCCAAGTGTGCAGAGGCAATAATTTTATAGACTTAATTTTTAACGTCTTATAATTTACAAAATAATTTGTCATAATAGATTATTATTATAATCTATGCTTTACAGGAACTTAGTTGTAAATAAATGATAATATTGCTCATATAAATTTCAAAATACAAATTGGGTAAAACAGTAACATTGTGTAATAAATGATTAATAGAATAGAAAAGACACTTGTATTCAAAGAATACAATTTAAGGAGCTAACACACAATGACGAGTCAACATAGAAAATGCATCTGCAAAGTATAAGAAAAAATATCCAAGTTCTATACCTAACCAAATAAACAACGTTGAACTAATGAAGGAAAATTCTTAAAAATAATTATTGGCAAGAAACAGAGTCTAAGATCACCTACTTTATGAAGAAATGGGAAATAAATGTTCTTATCGTTCAAAAGATATGCAAGACACATTTTACTCTTGGTTAAATAGGAAAAAAACATGTTTAAATTATTTATTAGAATACAAACTAGTTCCCTCTAGATAAAAAGGCAATAGCTCAATTTTAATGATTTGAATTAGATATGAATAAATGTAACATATGAATTTAGTAGATAGATTTCTCTAGAACTAAAGGAACTGCAGATCTTTGCTAGAGAGGAATGAAGTATTGAACCAAACGCCCCAATGCTGGTAGATATATAGTCCAAATATGGCTGAATCACAGATGTATATTTTATAAAAATCTTTGCTCTGCTCAATAAAAAAGCTTAATGGTAAATATGTAAGTAAATAGGTGTAAGCTCCAACAAATAACATACGTCAAAAAAATCCCTTAATTTTTTCAGGAGAATGTTCATTAGTGGAATGGAGCACACTGCTTCCAAAGAGAAAAAACTGACAGCAGACCCACCAAACTGGCCTTCTGACCTGAACCACCCATTGGAGAAGAAACATGGATGAGCTAAGAAAATGTCTTATTCTATCAACTCTTCATTCAAGGGTATATGGTGTCAATCTGGGCTGAGAATTAAGCAAACAGTAATTTGCACCAAAACCCATAGTGTTTCTCACGCCATATTACTCTGGATTTGACAACTCATGACTCCTTCCCATTTTTTCTCCAGCTTTTTGCCTCTCCATCTAGGGTTCCTCCAAACAAGATAGTTCTAAAACCTAATCCTTAGACTATAAGGTAATGGTCTGTTTTCCTTTCTTTACCAATAGCACCAACACTCATCCTCTCTCCCTCACACATTCAGAATAGACACTCCCCACATCAAACACCACTCATTTGTACAGTCTTGTCCAAATGGTTGACAGTGTTGTTTCATGATTCTATCCACCTTGCTCCCCAGTTTTTATAGAAATCAGAGGAGAAAATAACAGGAAGAAAAACAGAAAATGCTTTGCTCCAGGAACTGCAAACTTAATTCCTCCACCGATGAATTCCCAACTTCTACTCACATAACATTTGTTCTACCTCTACAATCATCAATCTTGCTAATGCAACAGCGGGCATCCTCGGCCTTCTTCTAAAAGCAACAAGGAGATTGCCCTTTTTCAAAAATTATTCTGTACTGTTCTGTGGCCACAGTAGCACTTTTCACAGTTGGGATTATTCTCCACATTGTTGTATCCAGTCAAAGCCACTCAAGAATTCCTATGGTCCCAGCAGCACTAAAAATACATAACAGCCTCCTTACAATAATGACTGTGAATCACAGCATTCCTCGGCTGACATAAGTAGTTAAAATAGTTGGAAAAAAAAAAAAAAAGTTAAATAAAACTTTTTTAAAAGTTCAAGTAGAAAAAAATGAAAAGGGGGTTGAAAAGGACTCCCCTACCGTCTAACAATATTAAAGTCTGTCTCAAATTTACAAACGCCCTCAGCAACATCAAATGCCACAGCTTCAAACACAGGCGCCAGCTTCAAGCCCGACAGCTTCAAATGCCGCAGCTTCAAACACGCGCGGCAGCTTCAAACGCGCCAGCTTCAAACAGCCTTGGGGCAGCCATCTTGCACACGCTCCAAGGAGCACAACCTCTGGGCCCTTAGGCGGCCATCGCATCCCAGAGGCCACACAGAGGCTTTGTTGGGGGAAAAAATGGAAAGGGGGGCGGGAGGAGAACAAGAAATATAATTTGCACACGTTAAATTAGCCCATAGAGGGAGCTCATAGAGCCCCATAATTTCACAGTAATTGGAATCTCCTGTAATTTAAAATGTAGCCCCATCATTTGTTAGAGAGAGCTTCCAGGGGTCAAAGAGAGCATGTCTTACTTCATACCGATCTCTGCATGCCTATAAAATGCAATTCCATTTAGACCCCCTTGACCGTGTGTTTTGTTATCGCAACAAAAAGATGATGATTCTTGGCCACATGTCCTCCAACACCAGCCCAGAAATTAAAGTGACTCGTCTATGTGTGCTGTTAGGGTGACTCCAACTGAATAAAGACCACAATAAGAATAAGAATAAAGTTCCAACAATTAGAATTGTCATGGCAATAACCTAAATGTCTCCCATTCACGCATTCATTTCAGAAAGCTGTGTGCTCTCTTTCAACCTCGACTAGAGATGCTCTTGTGGCTACCGGTTTCTCTTCGCTGTCTAGAGTCCTTAAGCCGGCGATGCTGCAACGTGCCTTCAGACAAAAGGATAAAACCGGAAAACGAAATGATAGAATGGGAGAGAGCCTTTTCAATAAAACATGAGAGGGACAAAATTCCAAATTCTGTGGAAAGAAAGATTGAGGAGAAAGTACCCTCGAAAATAAAAGACACATCTAAATGTGCAGTTGAAAGTGAAGATCTATTATCTGCTCTTGTGAAATAAATTTTGAAAGGAAACAATGGTTTACATGGATGTAATTGTTAAATATTTAGAAACCTCAGATTTATGTAAAAGTGACATGGCTTCTAAAAACATTCAACCTTTAAAAGAATGCTAGTTCTGACTTAGCCAGGGATGGGAAGAAATTTCAATATAAAGCGCTTACCCAAGAATTTAACATAGGTGGATTTTATTCTATTTGTGATCATCTCTTAGGTGCTAGGAAAAATATATCTATTTTATTTAAATTATGAAATAAACTGCTCCTATGTTATTACTGTTTCTTTGTAACACACCTGCTTGCTTAGGAAGGTTGATTACCTTTTCTTTTTGAGGAGTTATTTGCCTGAAGATGTAGGGCAAAGTTGGATTTAAAGCCCATGTTCATTACATCTAGGCAAAATTCCACTTCAAAAATAAAAATTAGCTGGATTTTATCACAATTTGCTTTCCTACCCTACAATCCTTTCACTGCCTACATATTTCCTATCATAAAAGTGACTCACTTTTCAGATGTATCTGATAGTTCCTTGATTTCTGTTTCTTATTTATACCTCAACTAGAAAACCAGGTAAAACCTTGCAGATAAAATTCACTGATAGCAATGCCATATGTGCTTTGCTTTACTTAAAGCGAGATAATCTTGGAGAGGCAAGCATTTTGGACCACCAGAAAACTTGTGTTGAACATGGTGGGTGATGAGAGAAGTAAAAGAGAATGCTTAAGGTTTAAGGTCTCAAAACTGTATGGGCTGTTACAAACTGTGAAAACATTTACTATTGATGGTGTACACTTGTCCTGGACCTATAAAGACTTGTCAATTGTGCATCTGTGTTAAAGATGTAAAGGGTGGCAAATAACTTATCAAACACCAGCATCGATGTTCAAGTATAATGCTATGCATAATACTTATAGAAGATAGATAGTAAGTGATGAATTATCCCAAAGTTACTAATGATCATGGGCAGGAACAAAGGAAGTCATGTTTATTTGTTGTATAAGACAGGATACACAGTTTCCATTACTAGTCAATGAGGAAGTTAGCAATCAAGGCACTTTCACTGAGGAAAGAAACAAGCAAAGAAAAAAGTGAGGGTAGCCTCTTTATTTGTAACTTCTTATGTTGGAAGAATTTTCCTTGTGTTATATTATCTCACTCCATTATAAACCTGAATGTCGCCTGATACACATTCCAAAACCAAACAATGTTGTGTGTGAAGAATAAATGAAAAGCCCTTTAAAAGATGATAATATTCCTTCTTACCCACTCAAATATTGATAATTAACACAAATAAATTATGAAAATGAACAAAAGTAGCATCTATACTTCATTCTGAGTTCTGACCAATCTTAATGTGAGAGGGTAGGAAATACATGTTCTGCAGATGGCTGCTGATTCTCACCTTGATGGAATAAATACGAAACGTTATTTCTGACACTTTTATTAGTAACGAGAGTAAAAAATAAAGGGAAAACTACAATTATCTGGAATGGTCTCAGAATTAGATAGTTTGTTCCCACTTTTTATTAATTATAAATTAAACAAGAACTCTTTTTGATCGCTTAATTTTCTTACTTAAAAGCTCTTAAAAATGCAACTATCCATATTACCTATGGTGTTTCTGAAAATGTTAACTGAGGATCTATGTAGCCTCCCAGACCATCAATATGATTAGAATTATATGTAATTACTCTACTTATACATGAATAGAAGACTGAGATGAATGTATCTGCTTCCAAAAAACTTATTTTTTCATGAACCTTTGGTTTCTCATCATTTGCTTAACCTTGAGTTCAAAAGCATTTATGTTATTTGAGAGTTGTGGTTTGTTCAAGTGTATACAAAAACATGCTCTGTGAAAGGTTAAGAGGAATTACCACACAGTACTCTTGTAAGAACTTTGTAATACAGGTTCCTGTATGCCAGCTAGTCAAATGTTTAATCAGCTTTTTGATCATCCAAGTTCTAGAATTGAGAATGTAGAAGTCAAAATTTTATAGTGAGCACCTGTCCTCCCAGTTAGTTGGGAGGCTGAGGTAAGAGAATTGCTTAAGCCCAAGAATTGGAAGTTGCTGTGAACTGTGATGCCATAGCACTCTACCGAGGGTAACATAATAAGACTGTCTCAAAAAAATAAATAAATAAATAATAATAATAATAATAAATTTACAATGAAATAAAAAATCAATACAAAAATACCCCCAGTAATCTGAAATTCTGACTGAAGGAAAGCATGCATAGCTTTCTCTGAAGTAGGAATCGAATGACTTAAAGACATATGGAAACTAAAATAAAGCCTAAAATTAGCTATTGTGACACTTTAGAGAGGTAATATTCTAAAGGAATAACTTAGTTAAATATATTTAGTTAACATATCAAAAATATTATTTTCTATAAGTTGCTTATTTTGAGGACTTGTTTGTAGGCAAATAATAGTAGGAGAATAAATCTCTAAAATACATTAATATAGACAGGTCTTCTTACTCTACAGCAGAAAAATCCTGAGAGAAGTCTATGTAGAATTCATTAAGTTATTGAGTTAATATTAAGTAACATTGTCCGTGATCATCAAGTTAAAGAACCCTGAATACACTTGTGACCAAAATTTAAACATATTATATACTTTAAACCAAAGGGTGGGACTGACATGTTTGACAATAAATGGCAGACTTTAATAGGAGGAGCTATGGCACGACTGTGTAATATTAGGCCAGAGATTTTCAACTTGTAGAGAGGATGTTAGGTGTGCTGCAAAAAATTTTAAAGATGATTAATTAAATTATTTTCAAAAGAAGTTCAAAGCACAGTAAGTATATTCTCTTTTTACTATTTTTTTTTGATCAACATAATTTAAATTTGCCTTAGAAATTTAACTATAGGTTCAAATGTGCCGTGAGACAAAAAAGGTTGAAAAATCCTATATTAGACCATTATTCTTTCTTTAGAATGTTACTGAATGTTAGCCTCTTAAATCTAGTGTGGCTATGTAATTTGTCATCCAAAGTTGTACCTTTCATGAGCAGAAGTTGTCACTAGTAATAATAATTTCTGGACTAAAGGTCTAAACCAGAGTGGCCTACGCACAGCAAACTTTGTAGTTGTCCTATTCATACCAGAATGATTTGAATGAAATAGCTGCCATCCATGAAAAACTGCAGCCAATACTGAACATATTTTGAAAAATTAGTTATTTGGGGGCTACTCTCTGACAAATCAGATCTGGATCCAGTTTAATAAGCAAAAGTTGTAATACATTCTGACAGTAATAGGTTGAGGACTTGAGCTTCTTCAGATCTATAGGAGACGCTAGGTTGCGTGCACATCTAAATATTTTTTACACTTTTTAGCTCTACTGTAATAAAATGCAAAATATAAACAAAAAGTCAAACATTCAGGCAAAGTATATGACTTTATAACTTTGTACCCGCAAAGTAAGAAAAGATTATACTGGCCTTTGCAGATGTTTCTCTGTGTCTGAGTTACCAGTGAGACATATATATTTAACTAACTGATGGAAGTATATTTTGTTATAAGTTGCTTGTGAGTTGAAACATGCTTTTTTGGCTTAACCGTTTCAGAACATCTGTGAGATGCAACTACAAAATGGAAATTGCTCAACAAACTATGCATTAAGAGAGCTACAATTTTGTTTCCCTTTGTCAAGGGAAAACAAAATAAGTTTTCTATCAGTCAAAATGAGAGCTAGAGGGACTGATTATTCAAAATACAGTAGCACCTACATTTCTCCAAATATTCCCCAAGAGGTGGCATTTGTGCTGAGTGTTCAATAATTTCCTCAAGCTATACACCTGAAAAATATATGTCTCAAGTCTGGTGTTCATAATCTGGTAGACAACCACATGTGTTCACAGCCCATATCTTGATGCAATTATTCTCTTGGGTATGCAAATATACTGGGCTTGCAACATGTTTATTCAAAAGAGTGGGCAAGAATATTTCGCATGTGAGCATCTGCAGGTTTCCACTGGAAATCTGCATACAACAATACATGTCCCCCATGAATTCATTTTTTTTTTAATGACAGTTATACATATTTTAAGGCTTTATCAAGAGTTAAGGAAACTAGATTTAGTAACAATTTTTTATCAAGAAAAGCATATGAAGGAAACAAAATTGCAGAAGTACGTTAGAACTTACTACCTGGTTTATTGCTTGGATCTTTGCATGTTTCAAAGACACAAAAATCCAAACACCTAGATGTTTTTAGCCCACCAGCCTGTTCACCATGCCCTAACCACATGCTATTCCACTGCTAATTTTAAGTTTAGAGTTGCAACTACTCAGCTATTTCCTCTTTTCATTACTAATGTGTTCACTTATCCCTGGACATAGATAAATTTCATATTATTTCAAATAGATTTTCAAAAACTCAAATATTCAACATAGTAAAATATATTAATGCACATGTATTGGAAATTGATACAGTATACAAAGGAATAAATATAACATTTGACAAGGACAATTGTAAGTACTTCACACACATATACATATACACTAAAGCTTATTGATTTGCCATAATATATGTACATAACTAAAATGATGAATACAAACAACATTGCACCCAACAAAGTAGAAAACCACCATTTGTCTCAAACACTCAGAAGATATTTTAACCATATAGTATTACTACATTAAAATAAATTTAAATAGCTTCTTAAAAGTTCATCTCATAAGGCCATATTTTTTTCCCAATACATTAAAAGCAAAATAATAGGGAATTTCTATTTTCAATAATAATGAATTACTTTATTTAGACCACATTTTAAATAAATACAGTGAAAATCTAGGGGGTCACAGAGGAAATCAAATGAAAATCAGAAAATATTTTGAACTGAACAAAAATGAAAATACTGTATATCAAAACTAGGAGTTTTGATGTTAAGCCATGCTTAGAGAAACAATTTATAACCTTAAGGGAAAAGTTGAAAGAAAAGCTGAAATCAACATTCAAGTACATTTCTAAAACTATTAAAAAATAGCAAATTAAACGTAGAAAAATAATCAGGAAATAATAAACAAAAGAACAAATTAGTGAACTAGAAAAAAAATAATACAGAGGAAAAGAACAAAGCCAAAATTTGGTTCTCTGAAAAGAATTTAAAATTGGTAACCCCCTAGCAAGGTTAATTTTCTTAATCAGTCTTAAGAAAATACATAAGTAGCACATATTAAGAATGTGCTAAATCTTTAAATACTTTAAATATATTAAAAGTATTAATTATCCTATAAGCCATAGAAAGATCATAAAAGACTATCTGAAAAACTTGTCAGAGATTGGTAAATTATGGCCTGCTATTCAAATCCAGTCCAACACCTATTTTCAGATAACAATGAGTTGAGAATAGTTTATATATTTTTAATTGATGAAAAAAATAAGTATATTTCAATATATTAAAATTATTTGAAATTTGAATTTCAATGCCTATAAATAAAGTTTTTTGGAACACAAGCTTGCTTAGTTCATATGCTGTGTATGGCTGTGCTCATGCTATATGAGGGTGTTGAGTAGCTATAAAGGAGTCTGTGTGGACCATAGAGCCTAAAATACTTTACCACCTGGCCCCTCATAGAAAAATTATGGAGCCATTTGCGAATAAATTAAAAAATTTAATTTATTTATTTTGAGACAGAGTTTCACTATGTTGCCCTCAGTAGAGTGCTATGGTGTCATAGCTTACAGCAATCTCAAACTCTTGGGCTTAAACCATTCTCTTGCCTCAGCCTCCCAAGTAGCTGGGACTATAGGTGCCTGCCACAATGCCCGGCTATATTTTTGTTGTTGTTATCAACATTGTTTAGCAGGCCCAGCCAGGTGCTAACCCACAAGCCCCAGTACATGTGGCCAAGTGCCCTAACAACTGATCTATGGGCACCAAGCCAAATTTAAATATTTAGACTAAAAATGTTTATTTTAATATAAATATTTAATTATATAAAAAAATTCTTAGAAAAACAAAATGTGCCAATAAACCACAAGAAATCAGATTCCTAAAATCTATTAGAAAAATGCAGTATACCATAAGAAAAGAAAAATAAAGATTCCCAAATATTTTTATAAAAACATTAATAGCTTGATAAGGATATTGTTAGAAAGAAAACACGCATATCACTCCTGAACATAGATTCAATAATATAAGACATAGCAAAATAAAGTCAGCAATATGTACAGAAGATAATTTATTACATCAAAGTTGGTTTATTCCCAGAGAAAATATTTGTAAGAGTAAAAAAAAAAAAAAAAAAAAAATTCAATTTGTATGATTATCCTAAGAAATATAAGGAAATATTTAAAGAAGATACAATCATGAAAAATTGTCTTAGTACATTTATAAGGGAAAGATACCTCCTTAAATCCGATAAAGTTCCAGCATATCTATAGCAAACAATATATTTAATGGTACAATGCTGCAAGTATTGCTCTGTTAGTGAAAATGAAATAAAAATGCATTCCATCACCACTTCCATCAAACAATGTACCTATCATCAGAAAATGAGAAAAAAGAAATAAAAGATTTAGGGACTATTTAGAAAGAAATAAACTTTCAATGTTCTCTGATAAAATGAGTGTATATGTAAAAAATTCAAAAGAATCCACACATGAATTAGTTGAATTAAAAAATCAATTTAGCAAGTTTGGTGGCTCCATGGTCAAAAAGTTGCTTATAGGTGGCGCCTGTAGCTCAGTGGGTAGAGTGCCGACCACATACACTGGGGCTAGCAGATTTGAACCCGGCCCAGGCCTGCTGAAACAACAATGACAACTGCAACAACAACAAAAAAAAAATAGCCCAGTGTTGTGGTGGGTCCCTGTAGTCCCAGCTACTTGGGAGGCTGAGCCAAGAGAATTGCTTGAGCCCAAGAGTTTGAGGTTGCTGTGAGCTATGACGCTACAGCACTCTACCCAGGTTGATAGCTTGAAACTCTGCCTTGGGAAAAAAAAAAAAAAAAAAAATGTTGCTTATATTCCTGTAGAAAAGCAACACAAATTTAAAAAATTAAATTAAAAAAATATTTGCAATAGCATAAAAAACTTCAAATATCTAGAATTAAACTAATGAAAGCTTTACAAATCCTCTACACAAGTAATGTTATTTAAAAATTTGGACTACTCAAATATATAGAAGGATATAACATGTTCATAAATTATATTCAATAATTCAGAAAAGTCATTTCTCTAATGTAGATGTAAACTAATCTCAATTAACTATCAAATAGCATTTTTTGTGAAAATTGATAATTCTAAGATATGTATTAAAAAAGAAACAATAAAAAAAGTAAGAGGATTTACTATGCTAGACATTATTATAAATACATATTAATTAATATTGTGGCACTGGTGCAGATAGACTAAATAGAACAATGAAGCAGATTAGAGACACCAGGAATACACTCAATAAATGGACATTTAATTTGTGAGAAGAGTATTACTACAGATCAACAGGCAGGCGCTTACATAAATGACACTGGATTAAATTGACATCCACATAGAATCAAATAAATGAACTTAGTTTCCATCAATGGAAGAGTAAGCACTTTAACCACATAATGAATAAATAGCCAAATAGCCAAAAACTGAGTTAGAATATTTTCAATCTTCTCAAAAGTATCAAATAGCTAACAACAAAGTAAGGAATCACCAGGTTAAGGTTGCAAGTTATCAGATATCCAGAGAGAAAAATGCTTTTAGCCATACAGTCATTTGCCTATCTGAAAATGATGAGAGGTGAAGTAAGATTTGGCTGGTTTTGGTAATCATGCTCCCAAGCCCTACCCAGGTAAATCGATTCTATTTTGATTTAGGACTAGAAAGAGCTGCATCATTTGAGTAAAGTAAATCAGAATAAACAGGCCCTCAAAGAATCTACAGCCAAATTTTTAATCTTCTGGTTTGGCCAAGGATTTTTTTTTTAATTTCAGATTAATATGAGGGTACACTTCATTAGACTACATTGTTTGAATTTGTAAGGTAAAGTCCCAAGTTTTAGTTGTATCCTTCACCTAAGAAGTCTTCCATAACCTTCCTGTTGTTCCTGCTGGACAAGAACCCACCAAATCCTTTTCCCTTTGCCTCCTTCTTAAATTTGAGTTTTCCTCTCATATGAGCATGTAATTGTTAATCTACAAGTTTCAAATTAGTATTGAGTACATATGATGTTTGTTTTTCCATTGTGGGATACTTAACAGAGTGTTCTTCAAATCCATCCAAATTGTTACAAGAGATGCAAAATCTCCATCTTTTTATGGCTAAATAATATTCCAGTCTACATATACCATAGTTTATAAATTCATTCTACATATAACATAGTTTATAAATTCATTCATTGGATTGTTTCAACTTCTTTGCAATTATAAATCATGTTGCTATAAATATTTGAGTGCAAAAGTCCTTATAGTAAAATGACTTTTTTCTTTGGGGAAGATACGTGGTAATGGGATTGCAGGCGTTCAAATAGAAAGTCTATTTTTAATTCTTTGAGGAGTCTCCGTACTTCTTTCCATAAAGGCGATACTAGTTTGCAGTCCCACCAATAGTGCATGAGTGTACCCTCCTCAACCCTGCCAGCATCTTTTGCTTAGGGACTTGGTGATATAGTCCAGGATTTTCAAACCCTGAATAAAGAAAATCAGAGATTGGTGTCTCTTTGTCAGGTACCAGGCAAAAGAAATTACAAGTTCTAGGTAAAGGAAGATAACATCATTGTACGCCTCACAATATTTTTAAAACTAATGTTTAAATGCACATCCAATATACCAAATTATAAAGAGATAAGATTCTAAAAGCAAAAAGATGCAGAAAAATTAAGATAGATTACAGGAATTCTAGCAGAGAACTGTCACTAAAAGACAGAGATCAGAACAAGAGGTGTGCTGTACTATGATACTAATGAGATTGGTAATGAAGTTCAACTCCAAACCAAGAGAAAAATCCTGGGTGAATATTCAGGAGATTCCTTTTAGATCCCAGAAAAACCATGCCTCAAGGGTAAGGCCTCTACTATAGGATTAAGGGCAATATCAATGTACATACCCTATTAAAGCCTAGAACCAAGCGGCCTCATCTACATTATCTTCCAGAAATATAATTGCTTCCCAGAACAAAATAATCTAAAACCCATCCCTGGGAAATAAAATCATTAAGATTCTATATAAAATATAATTCACAATGTCAAAAATATAATTAAAAACTGGTAAACCTGCAAGGAAGCTGGATAAAATGACTAACAATCAAAAATAAGTTATTAGATGCTTATCCAGAGATTCAGATAGTGAAATTAGCAAAGACTTTAAAATAATTGTGACTCATATGATAAAACGGAAGAAAAGATGGAAAAATTAAGGAAAATATAATTTAATAGAGCAGTGCGATCTATTA
Organism: Loris lydekkerianus; assembly: GCA_963574355.1. Lineage (NCBI taxonomy): Eukaryota > Metazoa > Chordata > Mammalia > Primates > Lorisidae > Loris > Loris lydekkerianus. The sequence goes on along the minus strand of CAUYPK010068088.1, from coordinate 19,840 downwards.
AAGAGTGGAATGTGCAGGTAGAACTATTATACAAACTACAATATCAGAAATGAAGAATTCACGAGACAGATTTAGCAGTAAACTATCCATAGTATAGCATAAGGCAGGATAAATTAACTAGAAAACTGGCCAAGAGAAAATCCTTAAATTGACTACGTAAGAAAAAAAAAGAAACCAGAAGGGAAACATCACAGGTATGTGAACCCTTTAGAAATGCGCATTCTTTGGAGTCTCAGATGGTCGGAAGAGAATGTGAGGAACAATATTTAAGAAATAATGTTTAGAAATTAGAATCTTCTTCATATGCTGAATGATGTAGCTCATGACATCAGGCCACAGATTTAAGAAGCTCAGTGAACCACAAAAATAAGCAAAAGGAAACCCACTCCTGGGCATATGAGTCACGCTGCTGAAATGTAATCTGGAAGACACAAGAATGCGCATGCGGGGGAAGTTTTGTCCATAAACAATGATAAAAATGAGTGGTTCTTTCTTAATATTAGCCATAAAAGTCAGAAGATAATGCAATGGTATTGATACAGTTTTGGAAAAATAAAATGCCAACCTAAATTTCTATACCCAGCAATTATACCATTTTAAAATGAAAAGTAAATAAAGATACACTCTCTGAGAAATTGATTGTTAATATACCCAAACTATAAGATAAAAGGACTTTCTTCAAACTGAAGTAAAATGATCCCAGACAGAACAAACATAAAAGATTTAAATATGATTACTAAAATATACATAGAAAATTCTATGTGACTGCAGAATATATTGTTTTCAAACACATGAGAGAATTTTCAAGACACAGAACATGTTCTATACCACAAAGAAAGTTTCAACATACTTCAAAAAAGTGAAATCATCAAGCAGGTCATTTCCATTCACTGAGGAATTATATCAGAACTCAATATTTAAATGGTTAGAAATCAAACAACATAATTCTAAATAATAGGTCCTACAGGCTCATGCCCATGTCCTATAGTTCTATCCCTATAAAACCATGACTACTAACACTCATCTAAGAAGTAAAAGAATACCTTAGAAGTCATACTGTTCCTGGAATTTTGCTCTATGCCAAGTCCTTGGTCTCAGGGTACAAAGAATGAAAGCACAGACCATGCAGATAAGCTACAGGATAGATATTATTGACAGGGAAAGATTGATCGAAAGATATAGAAGGGGTGGCACCTGTGGCTCAAGGAGTAGGGTGCTGGCCCCATATACCAGGGGCGGCTGGCCCCAGCCAAAACTGCAAAAAAAAAAAAAAAAAAGAAAGAAAGAAAAAAGGAAAGAAAGCTATATAAGAATCAAAAGAGGGGGAACAGACCCTCCTACAGTGGAGGGGGGAACCCATGTAGGAAGCCCCCTGAGTCTTCAGTCTAGGAGGTTTAAATGCTGCTTTTCCTACCCTGCAGGCAGTGGGTTTTGAGGAAGTATGCCACAATGGACCAGAGGTCTATGAGCAGAAAATAATCCTAAAACTAGCACAGGTAGGCAGTCTTTGCAGTCCTTGCAAATTAGGATATGTGCTTTCTACTCGAGGAGAAACTACCCAGAAAGGGTAGCCTGTTTGTGCCTAGAGATCCCCATCTAGGTCTGTGATGAGAAAGATTTCTGAGCTCACTCAGGCCTAGCAAATGGGGAGTTCCTGTCTAGCCCTGAGTTGAAGAACCCTGTATTAATTCTCTCTGAATAGAAGCTCTAACTGATGTTAGAGAAAAGGACTACTACAAACTGCTCCCTGCTGAAAATGGATGATAATAAGGGGGGGAGGGGGGGGCAGTTACAGATTCCTTGGAGGAGGGCAATCCAGAGGTCCACAGTAAAAGAAAGTCTGGATTGATCATGTCCTGAGTAGTTAAGCTTATGATACTTAGGACAACAACTGTTACAGTGGGACATAAAACATGTGTCTGTTGGATGCAATAACATACAAATTGTCCTAAAGAATAGTTCCTACACCATTAACTAAGGCTTTTAACCAACTTAAATGAGGTAACCAAGAGAACAATGAGTTAAAACAGTAAATTCCTTTAAATTCTACATATCTATGACTTTGTCTAAAAAGTAATAATTAATACCTGCTTGGCTTTCTAAGACAATTTCCTGGACTTTTCTAAGCTTTACGTTTAGGGAACTAATAGTGTGTGAGGGGGCATTCAAGGCTTTACTATGACAAGAGCTAGTTGACCCATCTTATTGAATTCAATTACCATAGCCGACATTATAAGTAAAGGCAAGGAAATACGCTGAACCAGGCTAAAGAGGTGAACATCACTCTAACCTTCTCAGAGATTAAAATCTTGGGCCTCCTGAATCCTTATCATTCCAGTTCCCTGGGCAAGAAAGATGCTAATCTCCCTAGAGAATAGGGTCCTCCAGTGACATTAGCTGGAATAGAAGAAAAAACCTGTTGCCCACACAGCAAAAACCATCCCTTATAAATTTTTTTTATTAAATCATAGCTGTGTACATTAATGCAATCATGAGGTACAACGTGCTGGTTTTATATATCCTTTGAAATATTTTCATCAAACTGGTTGACATAGCCTTCACCACATTTTCTTAGTTATTGTGTTCAGACATTCATACTCTACACTTAGCAAATTTAACATGTACCCTTGTAAAATGCACTGTAGGTGTGGTCTTACCAATAACCCTCTCACCACCCATCCTCCCCCCCTTCCCTGCTTTCTCCTTCTTCTTGGGCTATAGTTGGGTTATAGCTTTCATATGAACACTATAAATAGGTTTTATAGTAGGGCTGAGTACATTGGATACTTTTTCTTCCATTCTTGAGATACTTTGCTAAGAAGAATATGTTCCAGCTCCATTCATGTAAACATGAAAGAGGTAAAGTCTCCATCCTTTCCTTATAAATTTTGATATGCATATTGGCATAAGATATGGTAGTTGTCTTATGACATTGAAGCAAGCTATCAATTAAATTAACACAGGAGGCAGAGTATCCTGAGAACCTCACACAACCTTCTCCAGGTGTAACTGGTTTTGGGGGAGGGGGGTGTTGTGTTTTTTTTTTGAAACAGAAACTCAAGCTGTCACCCTGGGTAGAGTGCTGTGGCATCACAGCTTATAGCAACCTCCAACTCCTGGGCTCAAGTGATTCTCCTGCCTCCACCTCCCAAGTAGCTGGGACCACAGGCACCCCCCACAATGCCCGAGAATTTTGGGGGGTTTGCTGTTGTTGTTGTTGTTGTTGTTGTTGCCATCATTGTTGTTTGGTGGGCCCAGGCTAGATTTGAACCCGCCAGCTCAGGTGTATGTGGCTGGCGCCTTAGCCACTTGAACCACAGGTGCCAAACCTCCAGGTGTAACTGTTTTAAGGCAGATAGAAAACAAATCTCTTTGTTTGTTCTGTCTTGCTGGTCCCCACCCATACAAATCCTGATAGGTGAGAGTCTTTTGGTTGTGATAGAACACAGTGAAGTTTCTGAACACTTCTAATGGAGTACAAATTCCTACTAAACAAGTTGTCAACACCTGATTTACACGAGTTCCTTTTGGAAGACAAAAATCAGACACATTCATAACATTTTTAGCAAATACTTTTGCTAAACATTCATAACATTTGAAGTCCAAACACTTTTGTCTCATTGAAAGGGCATTTTGTCTTATCCCTTTCCCCAAAACAAAAGAGTTATGAGGAGCAGAAGGATGTGTCTTACTGCCATTTCTTTGCCACCAACCAGTTTTCAACATCCAGATGTGAAGTAGGGCATGTTCTGTTAGGGTGTGACTTGGGTGTGATGAGTCTGGGTCGTCTTAAGTTCTGCCTATTTTAACTGTGGCAAGAGGTAAAAAGCCAGATCTATAAATCTTGCATTAAAAAACAGGTAGAGCATATACTCATTCCTGTCACTAGTTTTTCAATAGCCTATCCTTTAGAGTTAACATGTCTTTAACTGGGGAAGTCATAGGATTCTGTCCTTTATTCACATAAACTGCTGTTCCTGCTTTAGCCAGTATTTCTCTTCTTAAGAGTGAAGACTTTTAAGCCATGACTAGAAGACATGAGAGAATAGCCAATTTTCCCAATTGTAAAAGTTGAGAGAAAATTCAGTAACTGGACTTCCAGATACCCCATTGATAGTTACAGACTTGGGGGTCAAGAATCCCGGACTTGAGGGAAGCGCAGGTAGGAGAACACTTATCTCCTGGCTTTCCACAGGCAAGACACCTGGAGCTCTTAGGCAGTAATCAAGCTCAGGGCCAAAGGAGTTCCCATTCCCTGAGGCCTTCCCCTCTGGGGACAGGCTGATCTCTAGCAGTTACCCCTACATACCATACAAGACTTGCCTGCCAGGCTGTACCTTTTGACTAGAGCTGCTGTCTTTTCCTTCTCTCTTTTTTTCCTGGTTTAATAATAAAAGACCAATGTGGCTTCTTTTAGGAGGTTTTCCAAATTAGACTCAGAGCCTCAAGTCCATTTTGTAAGTCCCTCCTAACGTCTAGAGCAATTGAGTAATGAATTTATATTTTAAAATAATTCAGCCCTCTGAAGAGTCAGGTATAAATTGGGTAAATCTTTAATGCCTTTCTAGGCTACTTAACAAAAGGTGAGTGATTTCTGTCTCTCTCCTAAGTGTCAGAAAGCAGCTTTCGTATACAGGAAAATTTCGTGTTCCTTTCTTAGAGGATCCAACACTTGTAAAATTGGTTCTTGCTTCCTAGTGGGGTGCTAAAATTTGAGGAGGAATTTTAGGAGGACACAGATGATATTTAAGTTGATAGCTGATTTGGCAGCCAAAGATCTGCATCTGGTTATTTTCCCTCTTCCCCCTGCACCAGTCACAGGGCATAACTGGAGACCTGTCCAGGGGCATGGACATGCTAGAGCTCTGACCTAGACCAAGAACTAGAGATCTGCTCAGAAAAACTGATTCAGACCAAGAGCTAGAGGCCTCCCCCATGAGCTGCAAGGCTCCACTTGCTCTAGCCATGGGGCATTTCTCCTATGGACACGGGAGTCCTCTCATTCTGACTATAAAAGTGTCCCTCTCTGCCCTTGGAAGAGCACACTGCTCCCAAACATAGAGGCATCTCTCTATGTGTTGGAAGAATCCACTGAGTTGCAGAAGCACCTAAATCTCGTGCTTAGATTCAGTCACATTTACAGGCATAGTAATGTTTACCCACTACGTTCCACTGTTCCACCAGCCACAGGTGAAAAGAGCAGGTTTGAATGGACTTAGTGGCTCCACCAGCATCACCCATTGCTAAGCCTCATTGAATCTGAGTTTCTGTTCAAGTTACAGAGAAGGAGATTTTCAACCATTTTCCCCCAGTCCTGCTGCACTACTGTACAGTCTTTTCCTCAGGGTCCCAGTAACTTCTGGGCTTGGACTGCTGATTTAGCCACTGCAATTGTTGAGGAGGCATTCCAGTGAGGAGTTCCCTAGAAGATCCCTTCCAAATTCACATTATAAACAAGACTTTTTAAATAATAATGCCATGTTTCCTTTCACTTTTTTCTTTTTACTGGGAAAGATTGATAAGTGCCATGTTTTCTGCCCTCTTCTCTTTCTTGCAAGGCAACAATAGCCAAACTCAGTAAAATCAGGTGGAAAGAAGCAGGTTTGAGAGATACTTTAACATCATAGTGGTGAGTTGGCCATTTAGAGACATTTTAACATGGTAGCAGTGGTCTGAACAGCCATTTTAACGCCATTGCGGCAGGTTAAACTTTAGTAAAAAGCTTTATACCAAGTTAGTCACTTCCAGTTGAATTCTTAGAAAAACAGGGCATGCCTTTAACTCTCCCATTTATACCAATAGACCACAAAAACCAAATAGGGTACTTAGGCATGTTTTCGTTGCCTTTGCTCATTTTTAAAGGGTTTTTTCCTCTTTACCATTTTTTGAAGAAGGAGCTGAACTATATAATCTAGGGTTTCAATGTGCTTGGATAAAAGTGTGATGAATTGCGGGTGTACTTTCTCAGGATGTTATCTACCAAGCCGGTTATACCCTATTACATGCCTCAGTTTCTCTCTCTGGAAGTCATAAACTTCCAAGAGGACTCAAAACACAGTGGTAACTTCTTATACGTGTTTCCTGGATGAGCCATTTTTTAATTAATTTGTGGGTGGGATTCCTACAGGTGTCACCCCAGGCTACTCTTATGTAGGTTCCTGGTCACCCAGGGAAGCCTTTCAGGGAGGAGCAAAATGCCCTGTCCTTTGGAGCCGAAAGTTTTGGTCTCTCATTTCTCTACCTATGACACAGTTCAGCTCTTTTGTAAATGTGCAGGAAGGCTAATTGGAATTAATTAACTTTGGGGGGGTAAGGCAATTAAGAGGACACCTAAAAACACACTCAAAGCAACTGAGAAACACTAGAAAAAGTACAGGCTTAACCAACACACAAAGCAGTCCCTTACCAACATGCAGTCATTATTGAGCTAAGCATGTGAGCAAACCACAAGGAAAGCACCTTAGAGCACAAACCTGTCTCTTTCCCAGGTTGGGGGAGAGAGCGTAGAGATAAGAAGCAAGAGAGGCTTTGAACCCTACACAGGGGTTGACAGTAAAAGAGCTGGGAGGGTGGCACTCAGAGGAGTTTTGCCAGAGGCTTATCAGTGCTTTGGGTTCGCAACTGTTGCCAGGGACCCTAGGACCTCAGACTAATGCTTCTTCTCCTTCTTTGACTCTCAACTAGAGAAAGACAGTGGAAACAGAATGGGTTCAGAAACCTTTCAAAATCCTCTTTCACTTCTTTGCTCTGCTCCCCTTGCAGGGAAACCAAGACCCTTGCAGAAGCTACACCCTACCCCTTGTTGAAGCTGAGGGGGATTTAAAGACCCATCCCCCAGTCACCTATTGCCTGTGACTTCAAAGTCAGTAGCCTTGCTTCATGTGAAATGGCTGACAAGTGCCTGAATTTTCACTCCACTACTATGACTATAGGAAAACAAACAAACAAAGAAAAACAGGAAAAGCCCAGCAATGGTGCCATCACTTACTGCAGAAAATCTTGAATCCGGATTCAAGATTCAATTCATACATTTCTAATGCATGAAATTTGGAGGATGCATTTAAACAAAGACAACGCCAACAGATGTAGAAAAATCATTTGACAAAACAGAAAGCTCATTCATAATTTTTTAAAAATTCTCAGTAAATTAGGAATAACAGATGGAAATTTAGTGAACTTGATAAAGACTACCTATTAAAAACCTATAGTATACATCATACTGGTTTTTGTGGAGACAGAGTCTCATTCTGTCATCCATGTTGGAGTACAGCAGAATAATCACAGCTCACTGTAACCTCAAATTCCATTGTTTAAGTGATCCTTCTCCCTCATCCTTCCAAATGGCTGTACTATAGGTATGCACCACCATACCTGGCTAATATTTTATTTTGTAGAGATGTAGTCTTTCTATGCTACACAGTGGTCTCAAACTTCTGGCCCCAAGTAATTCCTCCTAGCTCATTCTCCCAGAGTTCTAGAATTATAGGTGTGAGCCACTACACTTGGTCAAACATCATACTTAATGATAAAGAAACTTGGACCTTTTCCTGCAAGGTTAGGAAAAAGGAAAGGATGTCCCTTCTCACTACCTTTTAACATGTACTAGAAGTGTCAGCTATTGCCATAAGAAATAAAAGGTATATATATTTATATTGGAAGGTAGAAATAAAGCTGTTTTTGTTTGTGGATGACATGGCCTTATGTGCATAAAAATATGAAAGAATTGACAAAAAATATCTCCTGGTAGTAATAAGCAATTACATCAGGATCTTGAGCTATGGGGTTAAAACACAAAAGTTAATTACCTTTCTTTATATCAACAGTTAACAAGGAATTTGAAATTAAAAACAGTACCATTTACATTGGTGACCCAAATATAAAATGCTTAGGTATTAATCAAAAAAATATCTACACAATTTATATGAGAAACATCATAAAACTCTCATAAAAAATACAAAAAAAGAAATAAAGAGATAGTCCATGTTCATGGATAGGAAGACTGAATATGGTCAAAATGTCAGCTTGTCCCAATTTTACCTATAGATTCAATGCAATCTATAATACAAGGATATATAATAAGACAGTGTGATATTGAGGAAAGAAGAGACAAATAGATTAATAAAACTGACTAAAAACCCCAGAGATAGATCCACATAATTATAGTCAATTAAACTTTGACAAAGGAGCAAAAGCAGTACAATAAAGAGAAGATAATCTTTTCAACATATGATGCTGAAACAATGGACATTTCTATGCTAAATAAATAAATAAACCTAGACATAGGCCTTCAATCTGTCACTGACATTAACTCAAATGGATCAAAGAACTAAACATACAAAGCAAAACTACAAAAGCTAGATGATACCATAGAAGAGAATCTAGATGACCATGCATTTGGTAATAACTTTTACTTGCATCACCAAATGCCCAATAGGTGAAGGAAAATTGATAAGCCAAATTTCATTAAAATTAAAAATTTTTGCTTTGTGAAAGACATTGTCAAGAGAATGAAAAGACAAGCTATAAACTAAGAGAAAATATTTGCAAAAGGCTAATCAGATAAGGGACTATTATCAAAGATATATAAAGAACTTTTAAAATTCAAGTTAAAAGTGCAACCTAATTGAAAAATAGGCCAATGACTCCAACAAACACCTTTTAAAGAAAATACACAGATGACAAATAAATATATGAAAAGATGCTGTATATCCTATATAATCAAGGAAATGAAAATGAGAAACCCCAAAGTACCTTTTACCATGGCCAAAATCCAGAATACTGACAACCCCAAATGCTGAAGAAGATGTGGAACAACAATAATACTCATTCATTAATTACAGAAATGCAAAATCATATAGCTACACTTTAGAAAACTGGCCATTTCTTACAAAACTAAACATACTTTAACCATATGATCCAGTAATTTGGCTACTTGGTATTTATCTAAAAGAATAGAAAATTTCATGTCCACAAAAAACCTAACACATATTTATTGAAGCTTTATTAATAATTGACAAAATGTGGAAGCAACCAAGATACACTTCAGGAGGTAACTGCAGTAACTCTAATCAATGCAATAATATTTAGCATTACAAAGAAATGTGCTATCATTCTATGAAAAGACACGGAGGAATCTTAAATGCATATCACTAAATGAAGGGAGACAACCTGAAAGGCTATGATTCCAATTATATTGACATTCTGGAAAAGGCAAAAGTATGGGAAACAGTAAAAATATCAGTAATTGTTAAAGCTTGAGGAAGGGTAGGATGAACAGGCAGAGCACAGAGGACTTTTAAAGCAGTGAAAGTACACCATGTATTGTAACGGCAGATACATGCCATTGTACACATACTGAAGCCCAGAATGTGAGCCCTAATGAAGTACTGATAAAAGAAGAGACAAATAGATTAGTAAAACTGAATTAAAAGCCCAGACACAGATCCACAGATTTATAGTCAATTAATCTTTGACAAAGGAGCAAAGGCAGCACAATGAAGACAAGATAGTCTTTTCAATATATGGTGATGAAACCATGGAACATTCATATGAAAAAAAAAAAAACAAATAAATCTAGACATAGGCTTTAAACCCATCCTTAGCCTAGAGGACCTAAACAATAAATGAAATAAGCCAGTATGAAAAAGTATTGTATCACTCATATGTGAAATCTAGAAAAGCAAAACTCATTGAATCAGAGTGGAGTTGTGGTTGCGAGGGGCAAGAAGTTGGTATAAACAGGAAATGTTGGTCAGAGTGCACAAAGTTTTAGTTAGGAAGAAAAAGTTCTGGAGACCTACTGTACAGCTTGATGACATAGTTAATAATAATGTTTTCTATACTTAAAAATTGCTCAAAGAGATCTTAAATGTACTCATCACCAAAAATTGGAAAGTATATGAGGTAATAAATATGTTAATTATCTTATTTCAATCTTTTCTTAATGTGTATATATATATAAACATCACATTGTGTACTATAAATATGTATATTTGTTAATTATTGCTAAATAAAGCAAGGAAAAAGACTAATCAGCTAATAAATAAATTCTGTAAAGTTTTATCATTGCAATAAGATAAAAAGAAAAAAAAGTATGTAAAATTATAGGTAAAAATCACAAAACTATTATAATTTATTAATAACATATTTGTGTATATAAAAAATAAAATTCAGTTAATTTATTAATGAGTTACCAATATATTAATGACTCACAAATTGCTAATAATTATTATCAGTATTATTATTTGATATCAATACTCAATATTAATAATTGTTAATATGGATAATTATTAATAAATGAGTGATTCAGCCAGGGTGCTATCTAGGGGATAAATACATAGAAATCAGTATTTTCTTTATACTAGTAATTACAACTGGAAAATAGAAATTTTAAAATGATATAAATTAAAATTACACCAAAAGTCATTTAATACATAGAATTCATTTTATGAAATATTGGTGAGAGAAATTTTTAGAAGGCCTAAAAAATGTATGGGATATAATGTTTTTTTATTTTTTGGTTTTTTTTGAGCTTTTATATTTGCATTTATTCTTCATTTAACCTTTAAAACACTATTATAGTTGAATATTAAAACAGAAACAACAGCAAGTAGTGAGCATATTATGATTACAGTCCCTCACTCATTTGTTACTGCACAAAAATGCCAGCATGGGTGTCATTCACTGGCCCCATTAAGAGGTTCAACACTGAACACCACCTCTGGGCTGATGTTCATCATCCTCATATGCTTCTCCATCGTAATGGTGCCATCTTTCTTGATTTGTATCAAAGTCCACCAGATCTACTTGATCCATTCCATCAGTCTCTTCTACTTCCTTCCTCTCTGGTAAAAGTTTTTCCAGCAATGAGAGTTTATCCGGAGAAAGAAAGCCATTTTCAGGAAAGTTTACCTTAAAGTCAATGATTAGGCAACCCTTTTCATATGGTTTATGATAAATTGGCATGCCTTCATTTAGCACACACTTGATATCTCTATGCTTGACAATCTGACCTGGATAAGAGGTGATGACTATGGTTCGGTTGTCAAGAGTAGATATTGGCTTTTGGAAGCCACACAATGCTTCAACCAGCTATATATACATACACATGCACAGGTCTCCTTGTTGAGTAAAAACAGTATGGTCCTTGTGATCTAACACAATGATAATATCTCCTGGCTCCTATCCTGGTTCTTGGTCTCCTTCAACATGGAATGTTATCTTCTGGCCATCTTTCATGCCTTTGTCAATATGAACTTCCAGAATCTTCTTCTGTCAAACTATCTTCCTTCCATTGCAGCTTTTACATCTATCTTTAGGACTGATCCGTTCTCCATGGCCCTGGCACTCCATGCACACAGACTGAATTTGCTAAACCATTCCAGGTCCTATCTAATGCATTCTTATTTGTATTCTAGCACCCCAGCAATTGGGACAGCACTCTATTGCTCCTTTTTTGCCACCTCGGCCTTCACATTTCTTGCAAATTACATTCTTTTGCAGAGCCAGTTTTCTTGTGGCACCATTATATAAATCTTCTAAGGTAACTGAGAGCTGATGTACTACATTTTTTGCCTTTTTGCCTTCATTTGAATTCTTATCAGGGTGGTACTTCAAGGCCAGTTTTCTATATGCCTTCTTCAATTCTTCATGAGTGGCATTGGGTTTGACTCCCAAAACATCATAGTAAGTGGTTTCTTTCACCATTTTCTACAGCCGGTGAGAGGGCAGAGGTCCATGCAGTGGAACGGAAAGGAGCCCTTAGCTGTGCGCTGCTCAGGCAGCCGCCACTCCTCCGCCTCCCACCGACCGTTCTGGAAAGTTCCCAGGATATAATGTTTTAGTAGAAATATAAATGGCAAGATTTATCCTACATGATAAGGCAATGTAGGACAAATATAAAATCTAGTACTTCGCATAAGCAAGATTGATTATAAATTCGCAGTAATTAAAATACTGTGCTATTTCTCCAAAGACGGAGTCACAGACCAAAAGAACAAAATATAGAAACCTGAACAAGTCTACCTTTCAAAAATATGAACCTTGGTTTATATAACTACTGTGAAAGATTAAAAAAAAAAAAAAAAAAAAAAGCCTCCATATGTTAACACAAACTCTTTTAATTGCAGAAGTCAAACATGACTTATATCCATCTTTTGTTATCAGTATATATGTTGACCTTTTTATCAGGCCATAAAAGCCCAGCTATAAAGGAAATAGTGAATAAATTAAACTATGTTAAAATTAACAACTTCTTTGCATCAAAAGATACCACTAAGAGAATAAAAATGCAAGCCACACACTAGAACAAGATATCTGAGATGTATATACTTAAAAGAAACTGAATTCAACAACATTAAGAAAATAAAACTGCAAGCCATGCAATAGAACAAGATATCTGAGATGTATATACTTAAAAGAAACTGAATTCAGAATATGTGAGAAACACTCATATGGCACTAAGAAAAGAAAAAAATAGAAAAAATGGGCAAGTAGCTTGAACAAACATTTTGCAAATGGAAAGATTAAGGTAACCAACAAACATATGAAAAATGCATTATTTATCTGAGAAATGCAAATTTATAATACAGAAAGACACCATTTCATACCCTTTGGAATGGCAGGTAGAAATTAGAAAACACTGATGATTCAAAGTGATGATGAGAATGTGAAACAACTGAAACTCCCATTCTCTGGGAATGGCATTCTCTATTGATACAACTACTTTAGAAAATGACTAGCATCTACTAAAATTTGATATGTGCGAGTAACATGACTCAGCAGGCTCACTCCCAGGTATATCAGAAATACAAATACTACCAGGGTGCTAAAAAAATGTATACACATTTTAAGAGATGTTATTTGCATATTACTTCTTGAAATTGAATTGAATTACTATAGCAATGTGTAGTATGTGATGCTTGCTCAACAGACAGCATTGATCAAACAAATGCTAGCATCACCATGAGACAGGAAGGACAGTCAAAGCAAATGTCACCAGTATGGCTGTTATTTGAAGAGATGAAGACCATTTTGAGGTTGTAGTTGAAATGGGAGAACATTGTAGTAGGCATGAGTATGCAACAGAACCTCCAAGTTGCCTAACGATTGCACACATTCATAAGTTTGAGACACATGGTACTGTGTGTGATGTGCACAAGGGAAGCCCCAGGAGGATCCAGCAGCAAGTTCTGCTGCTTCTGCTGTGGTGTGGGAACACTTTACACCCTCAGCTCAGAAGTCTGCCAAACGGTGTGCACGTGAGACAGGAGTTAGCAGAACAAGCATAGGATGCATTCTTACAACAGCAAAATGGAAAGTGCTCACCCCAAGATTATCACATGCACTGAATGAAGATGACCCTGATGGAAGGTGCACTTTCACCAACATGAAAATTTGCCAGGAAAATGGGGAGGTTGAAAGGTGCGCTTGAGTTTCCCCACATTCTCCTGACTTAACACCCTTGACTTCAGTGGGAAACCTTAAAGGTTATGATGTACCATAGAAAACCAGCTACACCGGTGGTACTTCAGGAAAAAATTGAAATGGCATGCACAGCAACACAACACTTGGTCCTCTTCATTCAAGCGTAGTTCGCCATAATCATAAGTGTCTGGATTCGAAACATGACCAGTTTGCGCACCTCTTGTAATTGCACAAGTCAAACATGACTTATATCCACCTTTTGTCATCAGTACATATTGAATATTACAATTTTAATACAATTTTTTTTCCTTTCTTAAAATATGTATACTTTTTTTGGCACCCTCTGTGTGTACACCAAAATGTATGTATTTGAATATTAATTGACAATTCGTTGAAAACTGGAAACTGGCAAGTATCCATCAAGAGTATCTATAGATATGTAAAGATACAAGAAAATAGTAAAGCAGCTTTAATAATAAAATACCATTAGGGACAACCACGTGGACGAATTTCATAAACATAATATTGAGCAAAATTGGCTAGATGTTTACAAAAAAAACCTAATAAATGAACCATCAGTATAAAACTCAAATACAGGCATAATTTAGAAGTTTAGAATAATCTAATGAAATCTAGAATGGCACAGCAATAATTAGAATGTTAGAAGTCAGAAAATGTTGACATTCGGGAGGAGGTGCAATGATGATGTGGCAGAGACAGCTCTGGCGCTACTGATAACGTTCTATTTCTTGACTATGTAGCAGTCACATGCGTACTTCTTTCTGTAAGAATTCATTTAGCCAGAAGAATTCACTAAGTCACTTATAATTTGTACACTATATATGTTCTGCTTCAAAAAAAATTTATTTTTACCAAAAGTAAAACATAATACTTCTTCATAATTTCCAATTTGTAAAATATGAATTCTAATGTACATTATTTTGAATTTAGTATCTTATTTATTTATTTAATACATATATACAGAGCATCTGAAAATCACATTGTTAGAATTTTCCCGTTGTTACTAAATACTCTTTGAAACTTATTTTTAATGGCTGCATAATACATCAGAATATGTGTGATTTTATCATTTCTTTACTTTTTTTTAAACTACTGAGCATTTGCATGGTTTACAATTTTACACTATTATAAATAGTACTGAAATGAATATCCTTGTACTTTAATTTTTGACAATCCTTAAAAATTACCACCTACATTTACTGGGTCTAAGGGGTATGAACATTTTTTTTCCAGATTGTTGTACAGAAAATACATCCTGACTTGCAAACCCATAGACTTTCTTTAGTTTTTCCACACAAGTTGTAAAGCAGTGAGGTTCGCTGTGTAGAATGCATTTTCTAAATACCTTAATACACTACAAGGATCCTTAAAAAGATTAGCCATTGGTCATCATTGTGCAGAATACAAATTAGGCCAGATTCTGAACTCACATTTTGGCAGCAAAATCATTTTAATTTATTTAGATGTCATCACAGGAGAGTCATGGCACAAGTGACCAGTTCTGTAGAAAGAGTAGGGATTATAAGGAAAGCCAGACCGATTTTATTCTTAGGATTCCTACTTGCCGCCTATTTGACTTGGTAAGTGATTTCAGCTATCTGAGTCTTAGTTTCCACCTTTGTAAAAGAAGATGATCGTAAATAATATATAGGATTTCTTTGAACACTTAAGATATATAGAAAGAGCCTCACATGGTATTTAACATAGCTGTTAATAAATGAGTTTTTTTTTTCCTTTTCAATCATGATATGCTTTTAATTATCCATAGTAACAGGTCAAATGTTGTAGAATAATTCTAAAACTTTATGTCACACAAGATGGTTTACTGCTGATGATAAAATATAAAGAACCTGATTTACTTCAGTTTCTCCACCTATTCCTGCCCTCCTAGCCTGAGTAGGGTGACTGAGTAACATAGAAACTGCAGAATCAATCTATAAATAATTACCAGCTGGTCTTAGGTCTTATCTTATACTCAAAAACCTGAATCATGATGAAATTAAAAGCCCCTTTGCAAGTTGTGTTTTCATTTGGCCTTTAATAAGTAACTTTCAAACGTCTTTCTTTTTTTTAAAGGGCCTTTAAAAATCACACCAGAGGTTAGGAAAGGGTTCCACTTAACAGTATTTTTTTTTCACGCAAGTACTATTGTTAACACAATTACCACTGATCACCTTTTAATGATATTTCAAAACCACTTGAGTATTTTTGAAAAGGTCATGCAAAGCTACATAACTTATAAAACTGAACAGCAAAAACGGGGCTTCTACATTTGTTCAGACATGTACCAGGTTTCAGTTCCTACAGGCACACAGACGGTTTTCTCCTTAACAGTATGCCAAATGTATTTTAGAATGTCCAAAATTTAAAATGTTGATGTATGTGAACCAACTACATAATGAAAGAATACATGCACCATTAAAATGATAATGTGAATCACTCTTTATTTCCCTCAAACGTGCAAAGTGCAACTAACCAGATCACCTGGAGAGGATCAGAAAGGTAAATTGGTAATATTACGAGTGAAAAAGATAGAGAGACTTTCCCAAGTCAACACTGATTTGTTTTTTGTTTTGTTTTTTTAAGAGGATTCTTCTTTTCCTTTTTGTTTCAAATATCAAATTATGACCATGGAATATGTATAACAAGCTCCAATCCAATTCCTGATTATTCAGAGCCTAATCATACAGTTTGTGTTTTACCCCAGCCATTTGCTTCTACTTTTCCTGCCTGCTGCCTGCCTTTTGCCATTTCACTGCTTGTTAGTCTTTGGCCAGAGTATCCCAGAAAAAGGAATTTTAAAGAAGAGGTGGGGGAAGGCAGGCCAAACCATTTGAACCTCTTCCAGTTTTGTCTAAAGTTCCTAGAGCAGGAGCTGAGGGTGCATGTGCATGTAAGATTCCTGCATGATCGTTAACTCTTGCTGTAATTTCCCAACCTTCCACTCCTCCTCTTACTTGTACTGACACTTTAGAGACAATCATTTTGTGAACTTCCTATTTTTCAGAGAGGGAAGATAGCTTCCTGTTTCTAAAAGAAGAAAAAGAGTCTAATGTTTGATTTCATACTTTAAAAGCCCAAATATTTTGCTTTGTATATGGTGTGTATCCTACAAGAAAAAGGCCACTGATATTTCTAGTCCAGTCACTAAAATGACATTGTGCATCTCTTGAGTGACTCAGAATCCATCTTCCTCAAACAGAAAAACAATTATTAGTAGTCATACTATCTACTTTTCAAGAATCTTAGCATTGTTTGGCTGAGATAACAGAAATAAATGTTCTCTGAAAAAGTAACTTAGACACCCCTATGTACATGCATAAAAGTGAACAAACAAGAATCTCTCTTATGAAAAGATACAATAGAAAAATAGAAGTGGAACCCATTGATCTTGGGTTCAAATTTCAGCCCTGATACAGTCTTTGTAACCTTGTAACCTTTTTAATATATCCAATCAACCTTTCCTTTTCTGTAATGAAGATAGTGATACTACTAAGAGCTGATAAGGATACAGAGGTACTGGAACTCTCATACCTTGTTGGTGAGAATGCAAAATATTTCTAGAAAATAGCTTGGCAGAGGGTGGCACCTGTGGCTCAAAGGAGTAGGGCCCCATACACTGGAGGTGGCAGGTTCAAACCCAGCCCCAGCCAAAAACTGCAAAAAAATGAAAATAGCTTGGCAGTTTCTCATAAAGTTAAACAAGGTACTTACCATATGACCTAATAATGTCACTGCTACATATTTACCCTCCCCCTAGAATAAAAACTAATGTTCCCAAAAACCTATCATGAATCTTTACAGTAGCTTTATTATTTTCAAATTCCCTAGATAACCCAGATGTTTTTCAACTGATTAATGAATAATCAAATCATGATACAGTCATACAATAGAATCCTACTCATTAGAGAGGAACAAACTGTTGGTTAACCTAAGACGAATGAATCTAACATATATGTTACTAAAAGAATCCATACCTTGAAGTATACATTTTGTATGATTCTATTTATATGATATCCTGAAGAGCACAATTATATGGGTAGAAAAAATCAGCATCAAGAATACAAGATGGTAGAAGAACTATTTTACGGTGAAGCAGCATGAGGGTATTTTCAGGGCAGTGAAACTGTTTGGTATTGTGACTGTAATGGTGGATAAATGGCTCTATGCTCTTTCAGATCCATAGCCTTGTACATACCACAAAGAATTAGTATCTAAAGTTTTAAAATTCAATCACAATGTTGGAGAACCTAAAATGCAACAAAAACTACACATGTGAGCCAACTGTAATACAAATGAATAACATAACTACAGGGAACTTGGGGAGAAAATTAACTTAAATTACTTTGGCAATTTAGCTGAATATTATAATGCTAAAGAGAAAAGGTATTCTATATAAACACTATATTCTAGTTAGAAAGTTTATTTCTTACAGAGTAATGAGTCAGCTAATCTGGAACTCATTTGTGTGTACACTAAGGTTGATCAAATAGGTAAATATAACATCAAAAATGAGAATCAGATTTTTCACTGTCAGAGAAGGAATTACAAACAAGGGAGAGAGGAAAGCTAGCCTGACCTTATGGTGTTCCATTGGAATTGAAAGTATCAATATGAACAATTTTTTAAAAATATATACACAGATAAATATAAATGTGTATATATACTATATTGTACAAACATATTTTCTAGTTTTACCACTGAGAGGCACTAGAAACAATGGCACCCAGGATCAATGACCACTCCTGACACCCAGATCTTAGTTTCCAAATGTTACTCTTCAATAACAGTAACCATGACTTCTTGGTGAAGTAGTTTCTAGGGGTCTGAGACAGAGAACATTACAATGAGTTTAGAGAATCTTGTGGTGCCACAAAGTAAGTAGGTGCTCAAAAAAGATGCAACATGTTGAAACAGCATAAGCACCAGTGTGAGAGAGGTCCACAGAGCCAAAGCTGGGACAAATTGAGTAACAATATAAATAACAGTGTATTGCATTATATCTCATAGCATAAAATAAGTATCCATGAATCCATACTGATATAAATAGGTGAATAAAATGTAAATGGAGAAAAGATGGTTCTTCCTTATAAAAGAATTCCAAGCACAGAAAGAATGCAGGAATTAGAAAAATCACCATTAAGAAACCACAGAAATAATTGTTGCAAGCAAAATCCACCAATGGATACTAAAGTAAGTGGATGAAAGTCTGAGGAGGAACAGAATATTTGCATAGTCTCAAAGATTCTCTCCCATAATATTTATTAATTATAAAGAGGAAAATAGCAACTTTATAGTGGACAACCCAGCAGATACCACCCCAAGATCACCAGAATAAGATATATCAACATCGTGTGTCTCCTACTATTATATTAGTAAATGAGAAGAGACACCCCTCTACAGCATCCTTGTCAGACATATATAACCTCAGTATAATTAATAGGAGGAAAACATCAAGCAATACAAATTGGAGACAATTTTACAAAAGAACTGGCCAGGACTTTTCAAAAGTGTCTAGGTCACAAAAAACAAGGAACTGCTGAGCACCTGTCATACATCAGAGGAGACTAAGAAGATAGAGTGCCTGACATTTAAGTTCAAGAATTCACCCTAGAAGAAGTATTAATACTAAATACTTCATTGATGATTATCTCTACAGTCACCTTTAAAGTGCTCCCCTTGGCCATCTGATACTGTAGTGATATTCAGCAATCAAGTACGTAGCAATTTTTCTAGGATGAGTTTGCTAACTTAAGTGTCTGACCTCATGTGATAGCTACCTGTGTTGCGGGATCCTGAATTATATCCTGTAACAAACAAAAGAAAAAGAATCATAATTTTAAAAATTGAGGAGATCTAAACAAAGTTTGCATTTTAGTCTATAATATTACACCAATGTTCACTTCTTACTTTTGGTCATCATACTATGCAACACGTTAACATTAGGGAAAGCTGAGTGAAGGGAATTCAGAAATTCTATACTATCAATGTCCTAAGTCTGTTAGAGATAGGGAATGATATTAATTTATTCTAATCCCTCTTATGAATAGGAAGGACAATAAAGAATTATAAATCTGAATTAAATAAGTATGTTCATTTACCTGGATTTGAAAGGAAGAAGATGACAACCATTTAAACATTTAAACAAAAAAAAAGTATTTATGCAGAGGGGCGATCATCGCCAGTCATGAGAGCTTAAAAAGAAAACTCACTTTTGTTTTTTGTATGGCGGATAAACATAGCCCCTGTCTTCGGTTGCCTGCTCTTGCAGTTTCAGTCTTACCCGTCATGGAAAGTCACTTTTTATCCTTATATCTGTGATTTTTCTATCCAATGAAGAACAATGTAATGCAACTAGCTAGAAGTCTAAGAGTCATCCTAAATCATTCTTCAA
>CAUYPK010068087.1:0-15044 GCA_963574355.1 Loris lydekkerianus | reverse complement strand
AAAATCCCAAGACCAGAGATTTTGGCATGGATGTGGAGAAAAGGGAACACTTCTACACTGCTGGTGGGAATGCAAATTAATACATTCCTTTTGGAAAGATGTATGGAGAACACTTAGAGATCTAAAAATAGATCTGCCATTCAATCCTATAATTCCTGTACTGGGCATATACCCAGAAGACCAAAAATCACATCATAACAAAGATATTTGTACCAGAATGTTTATTGCAGCCCTATTCATAATTGCTAAATCATGGAGAAAGCCCAAGTGCCCATTGATCCATGATTGGATTAATAAATTGTGGTATATGTACACCATGGAATATTATGCAACCTTAAAGAAAGATGGAGACTTTACCTCTTTCATGTTTATATGGATGGAGCTGGAACATATTCTTCTTAGTAAAGTATCTCAAGAATGGAAGAGAAAGTATCCAATGTACTCACCCCTACTATGAAACTAATGCATGGCTTTCCCATGAAAGCTATAACCCAGTTACAACCTAAGAATAGGGGGAAGGGGGAAAAGGAGGGAAGGGAGGGGGGAGGTGGGCAGAAGGAGGGGGATTGGTGGGATTACACCTGCAGTGCATCTTACAAGGGTACATGTGAAACTACGTACCCTTGTGAAACATAGTCAATGTGGAATGTAAATGTCTTAGCACAATAACTAAGAAAATGCTAGGAAGGCTATGTTAACCAGTGTGATGAAAATGTGTCAAATGATCTATGAAACTAGTGTATAGTGCCTCATGATCACATTAATGTACACAGCTATGATTTAATTAAAAAAAAAAAAAGTCAACTGACATGACTGAATCGAGAATGTGCTACTGCTTAACTGTGCAAATTTAGGCATGATCTTTAACTAATCTAAGATTTTTTACGTTTATCTAAAAGTGAGGATAAACATTTGGGGTTCTAAGAGATTAGACTATTGACAAATATAAAACAGCAAAGTATCCTCTTGGCATTTAGAAAGTAATGATATTTTTAGTGACTATTTGGCAAGCAATGTTTCTTTTAAAACAGGGTTAGGAGTCAATATTGATAAGGTCATAGCTCTGAACTTCGATTGGAAATTTACTTACACTTGCACATCATATATAAACATTGAACATCAAACAGAAAACAAGCAATTGATTCATCACAGTCATGTGGAACCTGGGTGAAAGAGCATAGCAGGATAAAGAAAAGGCAAGCCTGCTTTGGGGGTAAAAAGTATCTCAAAATATATCCCCTACCTAAAGTGAAGTAAGGATAACATGTGGAACAAGGAATAAAATGTAGTTAATGAGTGTGCAGTATGGCCTTTAAAAAAAAATGCAACGAAACATAAAATAGTTTGAAAAAATACAGTGGAAATATAATTCTTTCTCAGTATTGAGTACATAAGGGAAAGGGATTATTTGAAAGGAAATGATTACAAAGAGAAACAAGGTTCAGCTTTTTTCACAGTTAAAGACCACAGAATAAAAGATGAACATTACACCCCTTAGGTGGAATGCTCTGAATTCCAATTGTGTACAGAAAAGAAGTTGACAGAAGACTAATTTTTCAAGAAGAAAATGTTTTAAAAATTAAGTACTCAAATCAATATATCATTCTGGTGTAAATGCAAAAGTGTAGCATCTGGGGAATGGATTTTTACTTTCTAATCAAATGTAAATTATAAAAAAAAGATCATTTACAACTTTAAGTGATCAATGTTACCATGAGTGATTAATTTTATTTTTGTAGGGCGCACATTAGTTAAAAATTAACTCTTTGTTTCTGGTAGTCATTTATCAACAGTATGATGTTATTTTTGCAAAATATCGTACAATAATAGAACTGCTTGTCATTGTAGAAAAATCCTATCCATTTCAAACAATTTACAAGGCATCAGTTCTGTAATAAGTAACTATTTTTTTTGTAACTCCTTTTAAAAATTAATCTTTGAGAATTAAGACTTCCGCTTTATTTTACAATATTTGTCTAATCTGACAATTAGTCACTTTTGTCCATTGTCAAATCTTCAACTGGTGGTGGAGGATGGATCGACGTGTTGTATGCCTTTATTCATGTCGTAGAGAAACACTATTTTTGTTAAATAAAACAACATCATGGAAATATACAAAATGTTTCCTCAAATTTGACTGCTATATACAACTTTCCAAAACTTTTATTACTATAATTTTTTTTATTTTAGCCAATGTACATATATGTCAAACTTGTGAGCGACATGAGATGATATATAGAAACTTTTAGATGAGTTTCTCTTTAATATTTTATTTTTTTTCTACCAAAAATCTTAGTATACATTCTTTATTCTTGTGTTCATTTTCATATATAAACAAAAAGGATTTTCCACAAGATGTTCTGAAGCCATATTTACAATAAATTTGCCTTGAAGAACTTTTACTATTATGTTTGTTTAGAAATATAATGGCCATGCTTTAGTGTTAGTATTAAACAAAAACAGATATAACATTTAGATACCCCTTTTTGTGTATCCTTTTTTGTACAACAGAGGTTAATGTCATGCTTTGAATTTGATTTGGGATATTATTTTTTCAATTTTAAGTAGCACTCCATTCCATCTATAACCATAGAGGCTTTGAGCTCTTCAGGTACTGAAATTACTCTTTTCTTCTTTGTATAAATAAAATGACTTAAGCTGGATGCTATGTGGTTGTAGGAATTAAAGCCTTGCCTTGAAAATTCATGAAGATTAGACTAGGGAAAGGAATTCTGATGATTGTTTTCTTAATCACTGCAAACTTCTTTTCCCAACGTTTCAACCATTTCCCACCAATTTGTATAAGCTTACACCAGTCAGCTAAAACCACAAATCATAAATAAAAGTATGCCTACTTTCTCATGGCAGAGCAATTAGAAGACTAAAATTAAATTCATAAGTTTAATAAAATTCACGTAAGATTTGGAATACAGGGTGAGAAGTTGCTGAGAGCAACCATGGTGTGAAACAGAAAACAATCAAAAAGTAGGTGTTAGATTAAAAAAGGAATGGACTATTAATATGTGCAGCCATAATGCAGCACAAGTGCATTATGTTAAATAAAAGAAGCCAGGCTCAAAAGGTATGAGTGCATTCATATTTTAGGTAAAACTTTGTAGC
This sequence comes from Loris lydekkerianus, assembly GCA_963574355.1. Taxonomy (NCBI): domain Eukaryota; kingdom Metazoa; phylum Chordata; class Mammalia; order Primates; family Lorisidae; genus Loris; species Loris lydekkerianus. The sequence continues at coordinate 11,924 of CAUYPK010068087.1, read as the reverse complement.
AAAGACAAAATTCCAGAGGCAGAGACAGATGAGCGATTGCAGAGGCTAGATGGAGGTGAAGGAATAAATTGCAAAGGGACAGAAGGAAATGTTATTGAATCATAAAAGGGTCAGACACCTTGATTGTGGTACTATTTGCCTTACTGTATGTATTTATTAAAATTCATGGAACTATACGGCTAAAATGGCAGATTTTGTCAAATGTAAATTATACCTCAATAAATCTCATTAAAAATGGATGCTATGCAGTATAATTTTTATATCCTTTGTATACATCTTCAAGGGATTCTCTTTCAGAATTTTTTCTTTCATAAAGTTTATTTCCTGATTCACTTTTAAACCAAAAGTTCTATCTCCTCTTAATCTTGTTTCCCATTTCTAGGGTTCCCAGACTCCTGTATTCCTGATCCGTCTAAAACAATCCCCTAATCTTTTAAAACTAAAATAATCAATTCACTTAAAAAAAAATTATTACTAGGCAGAGACATTATCACCATTCATTGTTTTGAATCAAATGATTGCTTTTACCTGATCATAGCCTCATAGCCAAAGACTTAAGTGCTTCTTTTCCTTCTTGTGTCCCCCCCCCCCACAAATGGAAGAACCATTTAGCAGGGGTCCTCAAACTACAGCCCGTGGGCCACATGTGGTGGTGTGATGGTACTTGTTCCCGTTTTTTTTGTTTTTTTTGTTTTTTACTTCAAAATAAGATATGTGCAGTGTGCATAGGAATTTGTTCATAGTTTGTTTTTCTTAAACTATAGTCCGGCCCTCCAACGGTCTGAGGGACAGTGAACTAACCCCCTGTTTAAAAAGTTTGAGGACCCCTGACTATGGCAAAGGCCCATGTACTATTGTCTTTGACATCTCAAAAGCCAGTGAAAGATTCACACGGGAGACTTCCTTACCAGACTGGCTAATCACAGATGCAAATTTTAACAAGGGTTCTGCTGCTAATTATCCATGCCTTTCTTCCAATCCTGCAGTTCTTTTTAAACAATAAGGACTAAGTACCAGCAAATTCTAGTTCCTACTTGAAATTTTCTATCAAACTATCATTTTTGGTTCCCCAATCTCTCTTCAGTTACTAAGCATATGCATTGTTCAAAAGTCAAAAAGAACATACCGTATTAATTGGCCCACTTATTTGCTCACTTCCTTGCCCCCATTTTTATTTAGAAAATATTTTGTATTCGAAACTTCTCTTATGTTAAGAGAAGATTAGTGTTTATTCAAAAGGATACAAATATTTAAAAAGAATATTTTACAAAGCTGCATTTATAAGTTCAGGTCAGTAATCTCAGGCTATAGATAGAAATGAGGTCACACTAACATCCCCAGGCCCTCCACGTATAGCTTAGTTAGTCCCTAGGGGTGTTGTGCCTACTGAAAGACAGTTATAGACTCTCAAACTTCTGCGTGCCATTTAAGCAAAAGGCCTGGACAACTATGCTCCAGAATATCTTATTAAACGTGTTTGTACAGCAAAGGGCCTGGACAGATACAGATACTGTCTCCCTCCAGGACAGTGGGCATATTGATTTCCTTATGAGGATAATAAAATTCATGTCTCTTTAAGGCAAAGATTGGACAGGATTTTTTTTGATCCCCCTTAAAAGTTGAGATTCCTAAGCACAAGAGTACTCATGGGTGATGCCAGCCCATTCATTGCACCTCACCTATATGTAGCATTCCACTTTACCCTGTGGGATTTTGAGGGTAAGGGGCAGAAATAAGACCGTGAAGTTTATAATGATTTCCATGTGCTAAGTAACAAAATCTTTTGATTCTGACCCAGGATACTTATGTGTTCTACCAGCATTCATGAAACTGTGAAACTAATTTGTTAGCTGGAAAGCAATGTAACATCTAAGTCTTTTCATGGTTTTTTACAACACCGTAGTCACAACTCAATCCAGTTCATACCTGTGTGCCTTGCTGTGGGCTGATATCGCCTGCAAACCATTGTGGTGGTGCCCACAATGCTGCTCTTACTAATATCTGGATCATAGCCCCATAGATTTGCCCAGAAGAGGGTCCTAACCACCTACATGGTACTGTACCAGATCTGCTGTCAACAGCCACACACAAGAAGCTACTCTTTTGACTGTGCTTGCCTGGTCCACAATTTCTTTGATTTTCAGACTGCTATAAAACCACTGATGCCACTATCACTGACCACCCTACTCAGGCCTCTTTTGATATGCTCTGCCATAAAATGATAAGGAGATAACTTTTCTTTCCTAAGTGGGCTATTTTGTACATATTTGGTAGTAGGGTTGCTTGGCCCTGGAATTTTACAGTTCTGTTTGGTGTTAAAAATGGCATTTTCTTCAGAAGTAATACTCGGGGCTAGCTGGAGTGTTGAGGTAAGTATAGACAAAGCCAACATTAGGATGATTCTTTCTTCCTCTCTAGCTCTCCAATCTTACTGCCAAGTCAAGCTGCATTTGATATGACTCTTCCATTAGCACAGATTCTCTACCTGAGGGCCATAGTCACGGCTAAGTTATAGTAAGTTAATATTGTTACGGAATGAATTACGTCCTCTCAAAATTCATGTGCTGAAGTTTTTACACCTGAATTCAGAGACAGAGCCTTTAAGAAGATAAGGTTAAATGAGGGCATCTGGGTGGGACCTTAATCCAAAAGAACTAATGTTTTTGTAACAAAAAAATCTATCTCCTCCTCTTCTCTCTCTCTCTCTTCCCCCTTCTTATGCCCATCCTTAAAATGACTTCAGAGGGGAAAGGCCACGTGAGGACAGAAAGAGAAGGTAACTCTCTTTAAGCCAGGAAGAAAGGTCACATCAGAAACCAGCTATGACATCTTTATCTTGGACTTCTAACCTGCATAACTGTAAGAAAGTAAGTATTTGTTGTTTAAGCCACCCAATCTGTGGTATTTTGTTATGGCAGTCTGAGAAAACTAAAACACCCTTTCTCACAATTGTATCAGAAGTTCAAACCCTGAGTGAAAAAATGCTTATCAGATAAATCTGGCTTTGGGAAATGCTTGTCAGATCCTGGACTACTGTGGAACTACAATTTACCTGCTGTGGAATATATACTGTTAGCTGATTTTCATTCTCCTTTGGTAAAGTTATTTATGCCTTCAAGATGGAGATGTTGGAGGCAGCTTGTTGGGCTAGTCAGAGGAAAGACTTCACAAGTCGCTAACAACAGGGTGAAGTTACACAAATAACGACACTAATCAGGTACATTCTGACATAAGGGTCAACTAAATATTTGCAAATAAAAAATATATTTTTTATGAACAGCCATTATCAACAAACCATAAAGAAATACAACATAACAGCTGTGCATTGTGGCAGGTGCCTGCAGTTAATTAGGAGGCTGAGGCAAGAGAAACGCTTAAGCCCAAGAGCTGGAGGTTGCTGTGAGCTGTGACGCCACAGCACTCTACTGAGGGGACAAAGTAAGACCTTGTCTCTAAAAAAGGAAAGGAAAGAAAAGAAAAGAAAAGAAAAGAAATACAACATCTTCATCCTATTTTTATAACTTTAAAATATTTTCCCCAAGACCTGAAGAGTTCCAAGTATTATAAAACTATACTCAATATTTATTACCAATTAGGAAATATAATTAAATGTTAAAAGTATTAATCTTTGCAATTATAGTTAATTTTTATTGTCATATTTTATACAAAAAATTATATTTTATATTTTATATTATAATATTAACAGTACATATTTAGGCCAGTTGGCTGTAGACTCATGGTTCCTGTGGTTTAGGAATCAGTATGGAAGCCTGCTAAGTTACAATCTGTCACAATGTCAAGAGGCCTGGGACTGCCATTTCCCACAGATTACCTCTACTCATTGACACATAAAATTGGTTATAATTTTGCTAAATAAAAGGTGGCCTTAAATGTAGTAGCCTCTGTTCCTCCTTTAGTATGATTTACTAGCATTTATGCTTGATAAAGATTAAAAATATTACTATATATGATTTCATTGAATTGAGTATTTACCCAACACTAAACTTCATCATTAAAAAATGTATTTAATTTATAACTTATGATTAGTTACTGAATGAATCTTTTTGCATGTAAGAACATATATGGGGCCCAGCATGGTGGCTCATGCCTGTAATCTCAGCACTCTGGGAGGCTGAGGAGAGTGGATCACCTCCTGTCTCTAAGAAATAGCCAGGCATTGTGGCAGGTGCCTAAAGTCCTAGCTACTTGGGAGGCTGAGGCAAGAGAATCTCTTGAGCCCAAAAGTTTGGGGTTGCTGTGAGCTATGACATCATAACACTTTACCAAGGGCCACAAACTGAGACTCTGTCTCAAAAAATAAAAAAAAAAGAACATTTATGATTTAGTTTTGAGGAATTCTATAGATATTAGAGTAAATATAGAAGGAATTCCTTTTGCTATCTTCTCATCTGTCAAGTATCAGGGACCATTTTTTTCATTGTCCTTGGTTTTCTTTTGTAAGGATTATTTATCAAACGATGAAGACAGTCCTAGTCTGTTTGTCCTCAGATCAACACCTTACCCCTCCCGTCCCCACCTTGCCCTTCCTGTCCTCTGCTCTGTGTCACAAACTGACAAGCTCTGGGGGCTGGGTCTCCCACCATGCACTGGGCTCAGGGGATGGGAGACCTTGTGAAGCCAGAGCAACTTCTCCCCACCTCCTCTGTTCCACCAGCTTCACATCTGGATTCCAACCTCTCTCACGTGGTCCTGGCAGCTGCACTCTGCTCTCATCCTACTTCCTTAATCTCCATAGCCTGCAGGTGGTGATGACTTCCAACTATTCCTGATATCTGAATTACCTCACCATTAGTTCAGCATCTTCACCCCCATACCAATTTCTTACAGTAATTTATCTCCGTTGTAAATTCTGTCAGTTTTTATTTTTCTGTTTAGATCCTAAGACAAATATTCATTTCCTTGTTTGTTTGCATGTCTTTACTTAGGCTCTACCTTGCCCCAAACAAGGCTTAAGTCAATTTGAAGAAAAATGTAACATACAAGAACATATCAAACATTAGAAATGGATTTATTCTTTTTTAATTGGGTAGGAGAATGAGCTAAATAATTAAATAACATAACATCAGATGTAAAGCTAAAATAATGTACAACTAGACTTCAGCAGTGGATAGCCCATTCATTGATCTCTAGTGATAAATTGCGGGGATGAAGGGAAATGTCCCCTTTTCTCCCCAAAGTTTGCTGAAACTTCAATTCTGAAAAGTAGCCTGAGTCCCTTGCCAGACGCAGATGCTGGCACCAGGCTTCTTGCTCTGCCCGCAAACCCATGAGCCAAATAAGCCTCTTTTCCTTACAAATTACCTGGCCTCTGGTAACATAAAAGGACCAAAACAGTAAAGTTCTCAGGTAAATAGACTATATTCTTCAAGAATGTTTCTTCATGACAGTATTTTTCTATTTTCATGAAAAATTATGAACTGTTACTTTTTCAGAACTAATGAAGCGATTGGCTTTTTTATTATGTGGTCCTTTGATGTGATAAATAATATACATTGATTATCAATTATTGACATTATGAATTCATCATAGCATATATGATTTTCAGTCAATAAATAAAGATTAACTATTTTCAGGACCTTTAAAGTTTTCCAATAAGCTGTTTAATTAATATAGTTAAATCTTATTTAGTTGCTATTCATTTGCATTCACAGGATGAATCTATAATTTTTTTTTATATTTCCTTCTCTTTAGTTTATAGGTTTATTTTAGCCTCATAAAATGACTTAGCCAATTAGTCTTCCTTTTTAATTTTTATGGCTATGTGCTTAATGTTTCTAAATGTTGGCAGTAGAATTTAAATCAACTCTTCTCTAAAGATGGCTGGCATGGAGCATTTTGAAAAGGGATTAGAATCATTATTATTTAATTTACCTAATAAATAAAAATATATTAAGATTTTCTATAGCTTTTTACACCAAATTTTGCCTTGCTTATTTTTCAGAAATATATTAACTTCATTTTTTATACTTTATTTCTTTTTAAAATTTATTTTATATTAAATCATAACTTTGTACATTGATGCATTTATGGGTTTCAGGGTACTGCTTTGATATACAATGTGAAATGCTTACATTGAACTTAGTAACATATCCATCAATCCATCACAATTATACTCATTTCTTTTTTTTTTTAATTTCTAAGTCATTTTATTAAGTTTTTTTTAAACCAGTATTTTAGAAGAGTTCAAGATTAAAGGAAAGTTGAAAAAATAGCACAGAGTTCCCACATACCCTCACCAAGGTTTTATTATTATTAAAATCTTGCATTATCATAGTTCATTTGCCCCAGTTAATGAACCAATATTGGTACCTTACCATTAGCTAAAATATGAATTTTATTCAGATTTTCTTAGTTTTTACCTAATGTCCTATTTCCATTTTAGGAATCCATCCAGAATATCTTTTTTTTTTTTTTTTTTAATTTTTATTTATTTATTTATTTATTTATTTATTTATTTATTTTTATTGTTAAATCATAGCTGTGTACATTAGTACAATCAAGGGGTACAATGTGCTGCTTTCATATACAATCTGAAATATTCTCATCAAACTGTACAGCATAGCCTTCATGGCATTTTCTTAGTTACTGTATGTAGGCATTTGTATTCTGCATTTAGTAAGTTTCACCTGTACCCATTCTAAGATGCACCATAGATGTGGCCCCACCCATTACCCTCCCTCCACCAAAACCTCCCCCCTTTCTTCCTCTTCCTTGGCCCTTTCCCCATAGTCTTGTGCTATTGTTGGGCTATAGCCTTCATGTGAAAACTATAATTTAGCTTCACAGTAGAGCTGAGTACATTGGATACTTTTTGTTATCTTATTGCATTTAGTTTTTTTTTTCTTCTGTTTTTTCTTTTATTAATATTAAATCATAGCTGTGTACATTAATGTGATCATGGAGCACCATACACTGGTTTTATAAACAGTTTGACTCATTTCTTAATAGTTTTGAAATGTACCATTGCATCATGCACATTAGGTGAGGTCCCCCCAAATACTCTCCCTCCTCCCATATCCCCTCACTCCTCCCCCCCTCTCTTCTTCCCTTCTACTTTCTGGACTATAGTTAGATTTTGCCATTTGTATGAGTGTGTGTGTGGTTATATACTGATTTTTGAGTACATTGGATACTGTTTTTTTCCATTCATGAGATACTTTACTAAGAAGAATATGTTCTAGCTCCATCCAGGTAAACATAAAAGATGTGAAGTCTCCATCATTTTTTATGGCTGCATAGTATTCCATGGTGTACATATACCACAATTTGTTAATCCATTCATGGGTGTTGTGTGACCGGAGACACGAATGAACAGCAGCTTTGCTGTGGGTATAAACTCGTTCCTGTAATTATTAAGTCAAGAAACAGACTACACGGAATGGGATGGTGTGTAGCGAAATTCTTTATTCAGGGTTTTGATTTTATACCTTTCTAGTCATGGACACACTTAATCTATTATCTGTTAGTTTCACCATTACCTCATTTTACCTATCTGAAATTAACTTGAAAGGAAATATCCTGTTATCATATCAATACAATCACTTTTGCAGTAAACATCTTCTTCTAGACACTGACTAATCTCTGGGCAGGTATCTAAATAAAGATCACAAAGAAGAAAGTAGGCACAGGGGAACAGAGTTAATGGAAGAGTATCTTCAAGCATTCACTCAGTTTACTCAGTATGTAGTAACGACTGTGTCTTTTCCTCAGGGCAGAGCACCCATAGACCTCTGATAATACGTTGTTAACATACATCAACCCTCTGGCCCATATCTCTGAGGAAGGGCTGCATGCCCTTTGATCTCAGGCTCACAGCTTCAGAGAATGGGCTTGTGGAATTTTTAACTTCAGGCAAGTCAACTCTGCATGTGTCCCAGGGGAGCCCAGGTCCCTTAAGCCTCTGGAAAAAAAGCAAGCCATTTTAAACTCACACTGAGTTCACTTTGTGTGCTTGATGTAGGATATGTTTATTTCTAAATATTATCCGACAATGATGGGTTGATGAGCACTTGGGCTATTTCCATGTCTTGGTTATTATGAATATGGCTGCAATAAACATTCTGGTGCAAATGTCCTTGTTGTAAAATGATTTTTGATGAACTGGGTATATACCTAGTAGAGGAATTGTAGGATCGAATGGCATATCTACTTTTAGTTCCTTCCGTGTTGTCCAAACTTCTTTCCAAAAAGGTCACATTGGCTTGCATTCCCAACAGCAGTGTAGAAGCGTTCCCTACTCTCTGCATCCACACCAACATCTGTAGTTTTGGATTTTGTGATGTGGTCTAATCTTACTGGAGTTAGATGACAGCTCAAAGTAGTTTTGATCTGCATTTCTCTGATAAATAAGAATGATGAGCATTTTTTCATGTGTTTGTAGGCCATGCACTTGTATTCATCAGATAAGTTTCTGTTCAAGTCTCTTGCCCACGTAGAAATGGGGTTATTTATTCTCTTCTTATTGATTAATTTGAGTTCTCTGTAGATTCTAGACATCAGACTTTGTCAGAAGCATAACCTGCAAAAATCTTCTCCCATTCTGAAGGTTGTCTATTTCCTTTACTTTCTGTGCTCTTGGCTGTGCAAAAGCTTTTAAGTTTGATGAGATCCCAGTAATGTATTTTTGATGTGGCTTCAATTGCCCGGGGGGGGTGGAGGGGTTCTCCTCATAAAATATTCTCCCAGGCCAATTTCTTCAAGTGTTTTCCCTGTACTCTCTTCTAGTATTTTTATAGTTTGATGTCTAAGTTTAAATCTTTTATCCAGTGAGAATCAATTTTTGTTAATGGTGAAAGGTGAGGGTCCAGTTTCAGTCTTCTACAGGTCATCAGCCAGTTCACCCAGCACCATTTGTTAAATAGGGAGTCTTTCCCCCACTGAATATTTTTGATAGGCTTGTTGAAGATCAAATGGTGATAAGTAGCTGGGTTCATCTCTTGGTTCTCTATTCTGTTCCATGCATCTACCTCTCTGTTTTTGTGCCAGTACCATGCTATTTTGATCACTATAGATTTATAGTATAACCTGAATGTGATACCTCCTGATTTGTTCTTATTTCTGAGTAACGTATTTGCTATTTGAGTTTTTTTCTGATTTCGTATAAAATAAAGTACTATTTTTTCAAGATCTTTAAAGTATGACAAAAGTACTTTAATAGGGATTGCATTAAATCTGTAAATTGCTTTGGGTATTATGGACATTTTAACAATATTGATTCTTCCCAGCCATAAGCATGGTATGTTTTTCCATTTGTTAACATCTTAAGCTATTTCTTTTCTCAGAGTTTCATAGTTCTCCTTATAGAGGTCTTTCATGTCCTTTGTTAGGTAAATTCCTAAATATTTCATCTTCTTTGGCACTATTGTAAAAGGAATAGAGTCCTTGATTTTTTTTTTTTTTCCAGCTTGACTATTGTTGGTGTATGTAAAAGCTACTGACTTGTAAGTACTGATTTTGCATCAAGATGCTGCTATATTCCTTGATCACTTCTAAGTGATCCATACCATGTTTATTTTCCACCGTTTGGTTATTAGAACTGGTAGGGTGAGATTTAATTTGAGTTCCCAAGTAGTAGAGATAACCCCTTACCAAAGCACTAGGCTTTATAATTGTGGCTTATCTCCTACAACCTTACAAAGGCCCCTTTCAGAGTTTTAGCCAGAGACTCTGAGGCCCTGCTTGGTGAGACAGCACAAGTTAGCTCTGTTTTTATATCAGCCAACCTCTACCCTATCCTAAGAAACCACAGTATATGGTTTAAATCTCAACTGTGAAGAGATACAAATAGCTGCAGCACCCAGCCTTCACCTTTCAGTTCTTTTCTGCTACAGAACTTCAAAGGTCAACCTCAGAATGTCCCCAAGTGGATAGCTCCAGACACAGGTTCCAACCATATTGTCTCAGGCAGTGCAAACCCTGCCCAACAGAGAGGGATTCAAGGGTCTCCAATAGCACAACTGGAGCAAGGGATCCACACTCGCACCTGCCAGACTCAATCCACACTGTTGTCTGCTTCTCTGCTCACAGGCCCACCTAGAGCCAGGGGCCACATCCTCACCCACCAATCTCAGGACACATCCAGCTAGCCTCTGCTCTCCAGACCAGTTGGAGTCAGGGGACAATGCCCCCACCTGCCTGTCTCAGTCCACTGCCTGGCAAACTTCTGTTCACAGGCTCTGTTAGAGTCAAAGTACCGTACTCCGCCCACAAGTCTTAGTCCTCACCTGGTAAACCTCTGCTCACCAGCCCCCCTGGAGGCAGTGGATCATGCCCTAGCCCTCAAGTCTTGGTTAACATGCAGTAAGCCACAGCTCTAGGGTTCTGTTGGAATCAGGGGACCACACCCTAGCTCTTAGGTTATAGTCCACGCCTATCAAGCATCTGTTCATAGGCCCAGTAAGGGCTGGGGACCAGTTCTGTCTGCTGTACTCAGTCCACACGGGGTAACCACTCTCTTGCTGTGGGTGCCATCAGAGTTAGGGAGTTCTGCACCCTGTCCTGCCAGACACAGCCCAAACCAAGGGTCAACAATACCACTGGCCAGGCATAGTCATAACAAGGGGACTGCTCCTCCTCCCACTGGGTGTCCCTTTCTTCCCACACCCTCTTTCTTCTTCGTTAGTCATAGATTTGGTCCTGATGGTTGGTGGAGCACACTATGCCCAGTTCTCTCAGGACAAGACCAAACACTCTGTGCTGTGCAGGATGAAGAACTTCAGGCCGCCATGTGAGGAAGAGAGGGTGGACTGGGAGTTTGGACTTGTGGGGGGAAATATCTGTTCAATTTTATGCCTGGTGGGGTAATGTCTAGGTTCATAAGTGGGGCCTCCCTGCAGAAAGAGACCTAGAGTTCAGCGGCTCTCTCCAGTGAGGTAAAATGAGAGGTATTTTGTTTCTTGCTCTTTCACAGATATCCTGGGACAGTCCCCCTGCTCGGGGGAGGGGTCTCCCATCCTCTAATTGATAGGCGTTGTACCTGTAATTTGTTTTCTTGAATGCTCTTCCTTGGAGTTTTAGCTTGCCGAACTTCCTTCTTGGCTCATCTCCCTGTATTTGGCTTCATAGAGTCCAATTCCATCTGGTTTTTCTTTCTTTTCTTTCTTTTTTTTTTTTTGATTATTTATTTTATTTTATTTTATTTTATTTTTAAGCACGAACTCAACTTTATTGCGTCAAGCAGCCGCTTATATAGAGCGTGGGGAAGGGGCAGGGAAAGAAGGTGGGGGATGAGGTACATGACAGGGTTGGGCCAATGGCATGGTACAACGTTGGCTGTATCTAGGTAGAGGCAGTTTCATGGTGGGCCTTTCTGAGTCATTGCTACGCAGAAGTAGCTCAATGGATCTACCTCTAGTCAGGCTCAGGAAGTTGCACTAGGCCTCAGGCACATGGCAGGGCCCAACAATTCCCTCTTTTGTTTTTTGTATGGTGGAAAAACATAGCCCCTGTCTTAGGTTGCCTGCTCTTGCAGTTTTAGTCTTACCCATCATGGGGATACACCCAGCAAGGGTTTGGGCCCTGTATCCTTAAAAAAGGTTAGAGGCAGTTAAATCAGGTCAAGGTCCAATATCACCAGCTCATTAACCAAGAATCTAACTATTATTCTTCACTGCCCTCCATAGCACCAATGATGGGTAAGATTCCCAAACCTGGGACAACCTAAGACAGGATATGGAGAGGCTGCATGGTGGATTACATTCATAGTACCCCAAGATGGGTAAGATTACTCTGCGTTCAGTCAACCTAAGACAGGGACCAAACCACTGATGTTTGTATCCCCATGATGGGTAAGACTAAAACTGCAAGAGCAGGCAACCTAAGACAGGGGCTATGTTTTTCCACCATACAAAAAACAAAAGAGGGAATTGTTGGGCCCTGCCATGTGCCTGAGGCCTAGTGCAACT
>CAUYPK010068085.1:0-13497 GCA_963574355.1 Loris lydekkerianus | reverse complement strand
TCTGCCCCACCCACCATACTCCCCAGACCTCTCGCCAACCGACTACCATCTTTTCAAGCACTTCGATAACTTTCTCACCGGTAGAACCTTTGCCAATCAGGACCTAGCAAAAATGGCCTTCGTTGACTTCATCGAATCCCGAGCACCCAGTTTTTATGCCAACGGAATTAATCGACTTGTGTTACGTTGGCAAAAGTGCACTGATTCAAATGGCGCTTATTTCGATTAAATTGAATAAATGTTCACTGAGATAGTACAGTTTAAAGTAGACTCATAAAACCGGACAAAACTTTTGAAATGACCTAATATTTGGGGGGCACTATTTTAACTCACTAAAGTGGTATTGCTAGGTCGGGCGAGGTGGCTCAGTCCTGTAATCCCAGCACTTTGGGAGGCCTAGGCAGCGGATTAATTGAGCTCACAAGTTTGAGACCAGCCTGGGCAACAGTGAGACCCTGTCTCTAAAAACTAGCTGGGCATTGTGGCAGGCACTTATAGTCCCAGCTACTTGGGAAGCTAAGGCAAGAGGATCTCTTGAGCCCAAGAGTTGAGGTTGCTGTGAGGTAAGATACCACAACACTCTACCAAGGGTGAAAAAGTGAGACTCTGTTTCAAAAATAAATAAATAAATAATAAGTAAATAAATAAATAAAATGATATTGCTTCATGGGAATCTGAGAAATTTTGCTGGCCTGGGCACTTCCTAGCTTCAGGTAATATAAGCAATAATCCCAGAGTGTGAAGGTAAATCAGTGGCCATCTAGAGTGGTTATGTTAGGTATGATGTCATGCTGGGAAGATGGAGATGGTTTTTGATAAGAGGACCATCATTGGGTGGCGCCTGTAGCTCAGTGGGTAGGGCGCTGGCCACATACACTGAACCTGGTGGGTTCAAACCTAACCCGGGCCTGCTAAACAACAATGATAACTACAACAACAAAAAATAGCCGGTGTTGTGGCAGGTGCCTATTGTCCCAGCTACTTGGGAGACTAAGGCAAGAGAATCACTTAAGCCCAAGAGTTGGAGGTTGCTGTGAGCTGTGATGCCACAGCACTCTACCAAGGGTGACATAGTGAGACTCTGTCTCAAAAAGATAAATAAAATAAATAATAAATAAAAGAATTGTTATTCCATTGTATGTAATTTTTTTAATTACTTTTAATTTGCAACTTTATTTATTTGTTTTTTTTTTTTTTTGCAGTTTTTGGCCAAGGGTGGGTTTGAACCTGCCACCTCCGGCATATGGGGCCAGCACCCTACTCCTTTGAGCCACAGGCGCCACCTGTATGTAATATTTTGTTTGGCTACTTTTTATCCTTGGTTTCCATCCACTTGGTTATGATATCAGGCATCTTTTTTTCATATTTATTCTGTTTGGGGTTCACCAATTTTGGGGCAGTGTTTAGCTTTTATTATATTTTATTGAGACAGAGTCTCACTCTGTTGCCTGTGGCATCACTGTTTACAGCATCGTCAAACTCTTGGGCTTAAGCGATTCTCTTGCCTCAGCCTCCCACATAGCTGGAACTACAGGCGCCTGCCACAACGCCTGGCTATTTTTTGTTGCAGTTGTCATTGTTGTTTAGCTGGCCTGGGCTGGGTTTGAACCCACCACTCTTGGTGTATGTGGTTGGCACCATAACCACTGTGCTTACAGGTGCCAAGTCATGTTAAATAATTTCTGATTGTATATTGGACATAGTAATTACTAGCTTATGGCGACTCTGGATTCTAATATATGCCTCCAAAACATGTTGATTTTTTTCTGTTTTTAGCAAGGAATTAACTTGTTTACTGTCAGACTGCAAATTCTGTCTCACCTATGGTGGGCATCAGCTTAATTTTCAGTTCAAACCTTTTAGCCTTACATGTAAGGTGATTTGAGTCTGCCATGACACACTTGGTTCAAGGGCAAAGGGGTCTGCCAGAGACCTTGGCAGAGTTTATGCACAGGAAATGGGGCTTTCCTGTTTTGCCTCTCTCCTTTCTAGGATTCCTTCAGCATAGTCCAAGTGACTATAGTTACTCTGAAATCTGTCATCTGATTCTTCAGGCCAGAATGATGACAGGTTTTCTATTAGAATTCGAGCTGTCTTGTGCCACACTGCAATAGTCGTCCCTGTACTTAGGCCAAAGCTGAAAAAAGAGAAACTCACCTCACGCCAAGTCGGTTCTTCCGAGTTTCAGCTCCCATCCAAAATTTGCCTTTTTTCCCTCCCATTCTCTAGAATCTCCAAGTTTACTTCTTTTTTGCTTTTTATATTTCCCCAAAGTTTGTAGTTATTTATATACAGTTTGCTCTGATAACAGCTTATCCCTTCATCATGGAAGTGGCACCTCTTTTTAAATAATTTTTTTAATTTCTTTTTTTCTTGAGACAGAGTCTCACTTTGTTGCTCTTGGTAGAGTGCCCTAGTGTCACAGCTCACAGCAACCTCAAACTCTTGGGTTCAAGTGATCTTACCTCAGCCTCTCAGGTAGTTGGGACTTCAGGTGCCTGCTAGAACACCTGGCTATTTATATTTGTTTGTTTTGTTTGTATTTTTAGAGATGGGGGTGGGGTGGGTATCACTATTGCTCAGGCTGGTCTTGAACTCCTGAGCTCAGGCAATTCATCTGCCTCGGCCTCCCAGAGTGCTAGGATTACAGTCTCGGGCCACCATGCCCAGCCTCTTTTCAATTTTTGAATAAAAAAATGACCTTGGAGGATTAGCCCCTTATGAAAAAATTAATATATACCCATTTTAAAATCATACAACATAGAAAAATACAAAGAACATGAAACAGGCTGGTCTTGAACTTGGCAGGTATAATCATGCACTTGCCACTGTGCCCAGGTGTTAACATTTCGGCATATTTTCTTCTAGTCTTTTATTTTTTATTATTTATTTATTTTTTATCTTTTTGCAGTTTTTGGCCAGGGCTTGGTTTGAACTGCCACCTCCAGTATATGGGGCCGGTGCCCTACTCCTTTGAGTCACAGGTGCCACCTCTTCTAGTCTTTTATTTCATGACTATCCAAGTGTGTGTATATTAGTATAGAAATAAGCATTTGTATACTAAAATAGGAGCATATTATATATATTATGTTATGACCCACTTCATTTCCCTTCCCCATTTAGTAATATATAAGAAACACTGAAAGGCTGGCCGTGGTAGCTCATGACCATAATTCCAGCACTCTGGGAGGCTGAGATGAGTGGATTGCTTGAACTCAGGAGTTGGAGACCAGCTCGAGCAGGAGCGAAACTCCATCTTAAAAAATTAGCCAGGCATTGTGGCGGGCACCTGTAATCCCAGCTACTTAGGAGGCTGAGGCAAGAGGATCCTTTGAGCTCAGAGTTTGAGGTTGCTGTGAGCTATGATGCCACAGCACTCTACCCAGAAAGAAAGTGAGACTCTGTCTCAAAAAAAGAAAAGAAAAAAGAAACACTGAAAAAGCTATTCTGGGCTTAAGTTTACTATTCTGGGTTGGAAAACTTACTGAAGACAGATTGAAAAATGAGACTTTTAATCTAAAAGGAAATGGTGCTTAGAGGTAGGATCTTTGAGGGCAAAGTCCACCAAAAGGCCTCAGGCCCCTTCCCTTGCCTACATAGTAGAGCAGAGGAAACTTTTTTTCTAGCCCTAACTACCTGGGGAGGAGCTGAAGGTTTGGCATTGGGTTGCGGTATCTTCTGCTGACACTGGGCTATTAGAGACTCTAGCAGGGGTCCTCAAACTTTTTAAACAGGGGGCCAGTTCACCGTCCCTCAGACCATTAGAGGGCTGGACTATAGTTAAAAAAAAACAACAAAAAACTATGAACAAATTCCTATGCACACTGCACATATCTTATTTTGAAGTAAAAAAACAAAATGGGAACAAATACAATCACACTGCCTCATGTGGCCCATGGGCCATAGTTTGAAGACCCCCTGCTCTAATGGGAGGAATTTCCAGCCCTGGAGACTGTGGTGGACTAGCTTTGCAGGATACTGGGGGTTTCTGTGGCTCCTGGGTGACCCCTCCAGGTGCAGATCCTGACCAATGCTAAATGCATGTGGAAGAAGTGAGAGGCAGGGCGCAGAGTTAGAGGAGCATGGCTAGTCTTTGCTGCATTGATCGGACTTTTCAGATGCTAGCAACCACAGCTGAAGATGACTTCTTTCAGAGTCAAATTGCCTGATGGGAATTATACCTTGTGTTCTTCAAGACAGTCTCCCCCTGAGGTATCCACTACTCTTCCCTGCCTATCCATTTTTCTGCCATGTTGACTGATTAGATATTTAGACTCGGATCTTCCACCCAGTCTTGTCAGCCACCAGCCTCAAATTCAGCATGTTTGAGCTCACCATTTCCCTCCTGGGCTTCTTCATCTTTTTGCCTTTTTGTTCATTATTTTATTTAGTTTTTATTTTTGTATTTATTTTTATTTTTTATTTTATTTTTGAGGCAGAGTTTCAAACTGTCACCCTAGGAAGAGTACAGTGCATCACTGCTCACAGCAACCTCAAACTCTTGGGCTTAAGCCATTCTCTTGCCTTAGCCTCCCAAGTAGCTGGGACTACAGGTGCCCACCACAATGCCTGGTTATTTTTCTGTTGCAGTTGTCATTGTTGCTTAGCTGGGTGGGGATGGGTTTGAACCCATCAGCCTTGGTGTATGTGGCTGGTGCCACAACCACTGTGCTACGGGTGCCAAGCCCAAGGTACACGTCTATTTATTTATTTATTTATTTATTATGAAATCATAGCTGGGTACACTTCTTTAAAGTAAACTTTTGGCTGGGCATGGTGGCTTACATGTTTTGGGAGGCCAAGGCAGGAGGATCATTTGAGGCCACGAGTTGCAGACCAGCTTGGGAAAACATAGCAAGACTCTAGCTCTACAAAAACTAGAAAAATTAGCTTAGCATAGTGGTATACTTCTGTAGTCCCAGCAACTTGGGAGGCTGAGGCAGGAGGATTGCTTGAGGCCAAGATTTTGAGGTTGCTGTGAGCTGTGATGCCACACACTCTACCAAGGGCCACATAGTGAGACTCTGTCTCAAAAAAAAAAAAAAAAAGCGTGAGGAGGGAAAAAGTGGGACTGGGGACTTGAAGAAGGGTTAGGCTTGGAGTTCTTGTGGCTGGTGGGAGGCACAAATGATTAGGGGCAAAAAAAAAAAAAAAAAGCTATTTCAGAGTAGCACTGAAGGCATGACTGAAGTCAGCTACCAAGTAAGCCAAGGTTCCTAATGGGAAGAACATAGTGAGAACAAACAACTAAACAAGCAAACCCAGCAAGTCCCCCAGGTCCAGTGCCTTAGGAATTCACTTCATTTTGAATTTCCTGAACCTTGTCATTTTGTTGAAGGGGTGACAGAGAAAGTACCTCTGGGTGAGGAATAAGGTGGACTTGGGGGATTCACAGTGTGTTATTAAAGTAAGTGACAGAGGCCAGGTGCGGTGGCTCACGCCTGTAATCCTAGCTCTCTGGGAGGCCAAGGCAGGTGGATTGCTTGAGCTCAGAAGTTCAAGACTAGCTTGAGCAAGAGCGAGACCCTATCTCTACTAAAAATAGAAAAATTAGCTGGGCATTGTGGCCAGCTCCTGTAGTCCCAGCTACTCGGGAGGCTGAGGCAAGAGAATCACTTGAGCCCAAGAGTTTGAGGTTGTGGTGAGCTGGGCTGATGCCATGACACTCTACCCAGGGTGACAGAGTGAGACTCTGTTTCAAATAAATAAATAAGCTGAGTGATGGGAAAAAGAGATGAGGCCATGTCAAGTAAGATGGAGGTAGGAAACGTACAGCCAGTTTCTTGTTTGTTCCTCCTCAGGTCATTTTTCCCTTTTTATATTCGTGGCAGGCTTCTCTTGCTTTACTTTAGCTCTTGGGAATCAGCCACATCCCTTTTTGCCCAAGTTGGTGGCAGTATTTGGAGTAGAAGTACCAATTCTCTTAGTCTTTCTTTCTTTCTTTCTTTCTTTCTTTCTTTCTTTCTTTCTTTCTTTCTTTCTTTCTTTCTTTCTTTCTTTCTTTCTTTCTTTCGAAGACAGAGTCTTGCTCTGTCACCCTGGGTAGAGAGGTCCTGGCATCATAGCTCACTGCAACCTCAAACTCTTGGGCTTAAGCAATCCCTTGCCTCAGCCTCCCAAGGAGCTGAGCCAGTTCTCTTCCTTAACATCTGGGGAACTTTTAGCAGTTGACTCAGAATGAATTCACTCAGCCTTCATCTCCACCTTCTATCTGCTTTTTGTGCTGGCTGGGATTGTCACCCAGCCATCAGCACAATATCCTGTACTCGTATTTTAAACAAACCAGAGGACCTTATTGACCACAGATTTCAGAGATTTCACTTGAGAAACACAGTCCTTGAAGCATCATCTTTCCAATTATATGGGAGGAAAGGGGAGGTTGTGATCCAATGGGACCTTCGATGAAGTTCCCATTACAGTGTTGGATGTTAACCAAAAACTGTCCATCAACTCGCAACTCTAGCAATTACAGCTTCCGCCTGGGAATTTCACTCCAGAAAGAACTACATTTCATCCAGGGAGAACTATCTGGATCGTTCTTTTTCAGGATGCAGGTGTGTCGGGAGACATAAGTAGTTAACTTTTGTAAAATACACCGGACTTTTTCAATGAAAGGTGTTTGGGGAAAAATCCACTATTGTTAGCCTCATCTTCATTTTGAGACGCTCCAGGAGCCAAAGGGCTCGTTTTCACATTAGTTTCAGGAAGGAAAGGTGTTGGCTGCGCTAAGTTAATCTACTCCTGCAAAATGCCCAAGGAGCCAGTGTGAATTGAAAAGTGACTTTAAAAAGCAGCCCTCCAAAGAGTCAAAGACCCCCCAGCACCAGTTAGACTAAGAAGAAATGCTAAGCAAATTAGCAAGTTGGCTAATTAAAAAAATCAATGTTCAAAGTAGTCAGTGAAAATGGCCCATCACCTTGATAAACAGCGCATCTGTTAGAGTAGCATTTCCAGTGTTAATTGAGGTCTGGGTGACTCAGTGCCCTGGTGGCCAAAAATCTGTCCTGAGAAAAAGTAAAGGGAAGGTATTCAGAGGCCAGGCTGTGGAGCCCGTGGCTTCTCACATCTGCACACAGCCCCCAGGCCAGCCCTTTAGAACACCAGATGTTTATGCTCCACTTCCTGACGTCCCTTCCAAATGGCAGTTCTTGGAGTCCCACCGAAGGCCTTTGCAGTCTGTTTGTTATTTGTGTGGAGTGCCGTGGATTTGTGGATTTGATTTTTGCCTGAAATGACTTCCTGGCAAAATTGTTTCCCAAAATGACAGTATTTCACTAGGAAATGGTTTAAAAAAAGGACTCCAATGTGAACATGGACTTCAATGTCGTCCAGTCTCAGGCCTGAGACCCCTGGCAGTACCCTGGGTGGGCGGAGTTAGAGATTCCTGGGAACCAAACGCAGTCTTATGTTTAAGGCAAGGTATTTTTTAGAGCCCCCAGGGAGATGTGAGCCTGAGAGAGTTCTGCCTTTCTCAGTGTGGAAACCATGCCAAGGGTAATGAGAGAGGTAAATGAAAATGTTGAGCCTGGCAGTGTGAAAGATTGAGTAAATCCATAATTTGGTCATTTGCAAAGTGGCTGGAGAAACTGCCTTCTTGCTGGCAGAGTGGTCCCATGGAGGCGATGACATGTCAGTAATAAAGTGCCTGTCACTCCCACTTGCTCCAGCCTTTGGTTTGGATGTCATCAGGAAGAAGAGACTGCTTAGCTTAAGGGTACAAACAGACCAAATTATTTGACTGAAAAGCTCAATCCAGTGTTCTCATCTCTCTGAACAGCCAACTCTGACTGTCGTTGGGATGCTGGCATTGCCATGACAAAGGAGTTGCTTTCAGATGGGTCACCTCCCTTCTCCTAAGCCCTCCTCTTTAGAGAAACCCCTTTAGCATGACACTTTACAGAATCAAGTCAAAACAGTCCCGAAATTAGTGGGCACCTGTTCTGTGTGTGGTACGGTGCCAGATACCGGGGAGAAGTATTTTGGCAGTTTGCTGGGGAGAGGAGAGCGACACACAGCACAACTGGAAGATGGGACGCAGCACACGATCCAGCAGTGGGTTGTATGGTGGGAGAGGGCTCGCATCCATTTGGAGTCATCAGTGAAGGTTTGGGAAGGAGAGGAAGAGAGGGAAGGGCCTTCTGGGCAGAGGGTTACAGCATGAGTGACAACGGGGCGGGCGAGATGGAGCATGGCCAAAGCTGGCTGGGTCACCAAGGGTGAAGACAGGGAGGGTAATTGTTGGAGTTTGGAAGATAAGGACGGGCTCAGCAGGGGTATTAAGTGCCATAGGGAAGCCTTTGCAATACAGAGGACCCTGCAGAAGGTCATGGTGGGAGGAGCTGGGGGAGTTGGGCAGACAGTGCTGCAGACATATAGTGGTGAGTACTTGGCCGAGGCCCGGGCTAGAACACTGGAGAGGCAGCACAGACTCCGGCTCTGGCAGGGAATCCTTGCCTGCCCCCTCACCACTTATGAGCTGTGTAACCTTGAGCAACATGCCTCAGTTTCCTTCTCTGTAAACTGTAGCTAACCCTCTTGCTTGCCTCCTGGGGTGTGGGTGGAGATGTCTCCTGGAGGCCCCACAAAATGGGAGCTTCTCACATTTGGACTCATTCAGAGAGATTTCTTGAGAAAGAACCCACGGGATCTCCTGCCAGGGAGGATGAGGACTGTGAGAGGTGGGGGAGTCACCGATGCTTTCCACGGGTCAAGATGGAGAACAGTGGCCCAGCTGCCTGAGCCTGGGGAACAAGCTGTGCCTCCGTGGGGACAGTGACAAGCCAAGCTCTATCTCAGACGGTGTTTCTGAGGGCAAGAGGAGCTGCCTCCTAATCATTTGTTTTCTGTGTCTATTCTTCCTCATAGCACTCAGGCTCCAAGAGGGCCTTGTTTAGAGAAGCGCTGCGGCAAAGCAGGAGAAGGTATATTTTAAAGTGACAGATCTAAAAATACTGCTCTCTTCTTGCCCTTTCACAGCTGCAGATTCCCAATTCTGATCCTCGCTGGGAGAAATAATAAAATGCATATGTTTATAATAAAAATCATATTTCCCTCTTCCTGTGATGTCTCCCAGTTGTAGGCTCCCATCCGTTTGCTGTTTGACCTATCATTTAACAAATGTATTTTAAGCAAAGTAATCTTTTCCACTGACATGTCCTATAAACGTCACATCCTCAGCCTTGGTTCTCCTTGAGGAACAGAGCTGGATGTTTTGAATATTTCCAAAAATGCCTTTCACTCCATTCCCAGGCAAGGAGTTTTAAGTGCTTGGTTTGAGACAAAATATACAGACCATGCACTATACGATGATGTAGGTCTCCTGGGCCTGGTTGTCAGAGGGCAAGATGAGAGTTTGGGTTCTGGGAAAATTTGTTACGATTGGCAGCTGGAACCCAAGCCCTAGTTCTCACCTCTCAGGTGTGCTCGGCACAAGGTATCCTGGGAAGTCAGCACTTGAGCCCTGTGCTGAGTGGAGTGAGTTGGCCTCTGGGAGATTTCTCCTGAAGGCACTGAACAGGACTGCATAAGGCAGACCAGGGCAGGGTGGTTAGCCAGTTCAGTGCTCAGTGTGCAAAGGCCAGAAGAATCATGTCCTCCTTTGCCCTGGGAGTCAAGGCCCAATCTGAGGGCACACAGACATCAGCTGGCACTTGGAGGGTAGCTGCCTTCGTTTGGGTGCCTATCCATGCTGCCTATCCAGGTGTTGTGCTGTGGATTAAATAAAATGTGCATAAGGTAGTCAGCATGGCATCTGACACGTAGTAGGCACTCAAGCAAGATGTGGCCCACTCACAGAAAGAGCAAGGAAAGATATCTCAAGGTTACTGCCAACTGTATTGCAAGTCCAGGACGGGCCAGGAGTAGGGACTAGGAATAGGGAGGAGACATGGAAGTGGTGTAGTACAAGACAGAGCACAGTCACGAAAGAATTGGGGGAACCAAGGAAGGGAGGATGGGGGAGTACGCAGAAGGAGGAGCTGTGATCAGGGGCAGGCTGGTGGTGGGTTACTCCTATATACTTGGTCATTCCGCTGCTTCATTCATTCATTTGCTCATTCATCCATCTAGCAAATATTTACTGAGGATCTACTCTCTTGTAAATACTGTTCTAGGTGCTGGGGATACAGAGGTGAACAAAACAGAGGAGGATTGTTCTCTAATAGACTTTATAGACTCCTGACCATAGGCAACAAGGGAAATGTGGTGGGGGCAATAGTGTTGGAGTCCAGAGTTGGCCTACCCAAGCCCCAGACCTCACTGAACGGGCTCTGTGGCATCATAGCTCACAGCAACCTCAAACTCTGGGGCTCAAGCAAATTCTCTTGTCTCAGCCTCCCGAGTAGCTGGGACTACAGGCCCCTGCCACAATGCCCGGCTATTTTTGTTTGTTTAGCAGGCCGTGGCCGGGTTCGAACCACCAGCTGCAGAGCATGTGGCCAGTGCCCTAACCACTGAGGCGTCCCCCTGGCCCAAGCTTCTTGATGGGCTGGCTTTGCAGGGAGGCATTAAGGAATGTTTCTGGGGCAAAAGGTGGGGGTCCCCTTCCTCTATTTTCTGTTTACTGTGGCCAGAAATGCCTTTTGCAGAGAAGGAAGCCTTACTCTTCCCGTGTCAAGGCATAAACAGACTAGAGGAATAAAAGCTTTGCCTAAACATAGCTATATACAGAGAGGGAAGAGGAGGGAGGAGGAGGCCCGGGTCTGTCCTTTATTCAACTCATCCCGAGTGCCTGCTCTGTGCCTAGCTGTGTGCTTCAAGATGCCTAGGTAAATAAATAACAATCTATGCCCTTATGGAACTCATACTCTGGCAGATAATAAACTAAGTAAATAATAAGTGATAATACTATGGAGAAAAATAAAGGAGAGAAAGGGGAAAGGGGGTCTTGGACAGAGGACTGTCAATTTAAATAGGAGAGTAGGGGAGTCATTTAAATAAGGCAGCATTTCAGTGGAGATCTACAGGAGAGGGGCCAGCCCAGCAGACCTGGGGTAGGGAAGAGCATTGTGGGAAGAGGAAACAGCTCAAAGACCCTAAAGTAAGGAGGTGTCTGTCATCTTTGAGTAATGACAATATGAAAGTTGTTGTGGCTGGCATGGAATGGATGAGGGGGAAGCAGTATAAATGGCACCCTGGGAGGGCATATTGGGGGTGGGGGCAATTGGGGACCATGGTAAAGACCTTGGTTTTGATTGTGAATGAAATGGGAAGCCATGAGAGGGCGGAGCAGAAGAGGCCATGATCTGCCCTGCAATTCACATGGATCAGCCTGGTTGTTGTGTTGAGGATAAAGTGTAGGAGACTAAAGGAGGGGGCTGGAGCTATATCCTGGCTAGATGTGATGATGGCTCAGGCCAGGGTGCTAGAGGTGGAGGAGACGAGAGGTGGTAAGATTCTGGACACAGATTGAAGGTGGAACCAACAGTACTTGCTGACAGATTGAATGTGGGGTTCAAAAGAAAATGGAGAGTCCAGAGTGTTGCTTACATGTTTGATCTATACAACCGGAAGAATGGAGCCCCAGTAAGACGGATTGAGCAGATTGTGGGTGGTGTTGGAGAAGGAGGTGGACAAAGATGAAAAGTTTGGTTTTAGGCCTGTTCACATTTGAGTAAGCCCAGGGGTGTCCAACCTGCAACCTGCGGGCCACAATGCTGTACTGATTATTTGAGGACTGTTTTGCTTATCTGTGGTATTGGATATCACGGAAAGTATGCACACCTTTGTTGTTTTTTTCTCTCATTAGCTTTCGTTAGTGGTTGTGTTCTAATGTGTGGCCCAAGGCAACTTATTCTTCCAATTTGTGGCAGAGAAGAAAAAAAAATAGGCACTCCTGGCTCAGTGGCCAGTTGGATATGGGTATATAAGAATGGAATTTATAGGAGAGGCCTGAGTGGACAAGGGCAAGGGCTTGTTGGGTGGAGGCAGGTCCTGAGCTAGTCTGGACTTCATCTCTTTCACTGCCATTCTCA
This sequence comes from Loris lydekkerianus, assembly GCA_963574355.1. Taxonomy (NCBI): domain Eukaryota; kingdom Metazoa; phylum Chordata; class Mammalia; order Primates; family Lorisidae; genus Loris; species Loris lydekkerianus. The sequence goes on along the minus strand of CAUYPK010068085.1, from coordinate 1,525 downwards.
GGGCCGGAGCAGGTCCTGTGTGTGGGATCCATCATCCTTCATGGATGAAGGTGGGCTTCCTCCTTCTTTGCTGTCCTCTTGGCCAGTCTTCTCCAGATCCTAGTCTGTGCATTACTTTGGTAGCTCAGAGTCCCCCAATTCCAGACGCCTGTATGTGTACTTTTCCTTTAGGAAGCCCTGGGAGAGCAGCAGCAGAGACAAGGCGCAGGCTGGACGCCTAAGCTGGGTGAAGGCTAGTTGCCATCAACCCAGAGCTCTCAGGGTCACTGTCTATTGGCATCATCTTCAGAAACAACTTACAAGAATAAAGTGCTGCAGATACTGCAATTAGTGTATGCTTTGAACCAATATGTACAATTAACATCTTCTTTGGAGGTCACATTTCTCATGTTTACAGAAAGGATTTTTTCCCTGTGATGCTGTAGCAACATGTAGAAATCAAATAACATAGTGTGTAAATACTGAAGTCTTTCTTGGATGTTTGCCTGAGTCCTCCTTTCCAATTCTCCATTTTTTATCATAATGCCATGAGGTCAGCTATTCCTAATACAGAGGGTCCCTTGATTTATCCACACCCCAAACCTCCAGATGGTTCACCTTCATAATTGTTTAGCAGCCCAACTTGGTGCCTATGGATGGGAAATGGAGCTGCCGTTTCCCAGGTGCAAGGCAATATTACAAACGCTCTTGCTAGTGGCCAGCAGCCAATCACAGAAAAAGTCAAGTTTGGGTGCCCTGGTGCACATGGAGATGCTCTAGTTATTAACTAGAATAAATCCTCTTCTTTCCTTGCCAACCAGCACTATTCCTGAACCCTGTTCTTATGGAATGCACATTGATGCTTGTAGGAAACATGGAATTATTTATTTTCTCATCAAGCTATTCTGACATAAGTGCATAGAAACCTTATGGAGCTTTGGAAATCTTCTGTTTATGAGTCACAGAAATTAACTTTCTCTTCATAAGAGCTCTTTATAAAAAGAAAAAAATTGAGCCAAATGCCTGTTCTTTGAACTTAAGTTGCCTTTCTGTGACTGGCTGAAACCTGAACCTGGATGTCTGCTAGTCTTAGCCTTGCTTTAGTTTTGAATTTAAATTATTCAGCCTCTGTACCCAATAGAAGGTCTGAAGCAAATGTCCCAACCTGGGCCTCACCTATTTCTGAACGCAATTTTTTCTCCCCCTTGGCCCCATTGCCTTGGTGGCCCCCAAAGGGATTATGGGGAATCCACAGGGCTCTGTAGTCAAATGGCCATTGAGGGTTTTATAAAAACCTCTAGACACCTTGGATATGGAGGAGATCATGATGTCTCTGAACATCCTGTGTAAATCAACTAGACACAACATTAAACTAAATGTAAGCATATGGAAGCACAACCCAGTTCTGGTTTTCTCATAATGACTGTTTCAGTTGTATTTTTTTTTTTTTTTTTTTTAGTCAGAGTGACAATCAGCCACCGGGGGTATAGTGGCATTTGGGTTACCGCTCCCACGAAACACCAAAACGTTGTCATAACGGATTCGC